>BGPR01007102.1:48170-63450 GCA_013235015.1 Araneus ventricosus | reverse complement strand
AAGACAAATAGAAGATAGTTACGGAAAAGAGCTGGTACATGTGAAGGAGAACTTCACACTATGTAACTAAATGTCTAAATAATTAAATTTGTCTACATATGCAAGACAAATAGAAGAGTGTTACGAAACAGAGCTGGTACATCTGAAGGAGAACTTCGCTCACTGTTCACAAACAATTCAATATATAATTAAATCTATTTAGAGAAATAATAAAACAGGAAATTCTATCTTTGAACATTACCACTTTCAAATGTTTTTATTTCACTTCTAGATTTCCAATCACTAATAATATTTGATAATTTTAAGGAAATATTTGAGTTAAAGTTTTTAAAAGTCAAGTGAAAAATGACATAAAAATATATAAGCGCTTGTAATTTTAAAAAATATGTAATGAAAATTGCGAAAAATATTTCAGCACATTTTAAATATGATTCAATTCTTCATGATAGCAAACTCTCCGTACTAGTATTTTCTTGCACAAGGAGGAAATTAATTGCATATTGAACTCGAAGAGGCGTCAAAATGATAGACAAAACTATATCCTACACAGCTTTGCACTAAGCCGAAAAATTAACGTACAAAATGTCAAATGGGAGCATGGATGCATCATCATGTTAATCCATCATCCTCGCATTGCCAAGAAATTTTTAATATTTATAAAGTATGGAAGAGTACTGGGTAAATATCTTTGATATCCAAAATGAAAATGATTTGTTTTAGATGCTTTCGAAGAAGGTATTATTTTTTAAATTTATATAAATTTTTCAAAAGAGAATTTTTCAAACACTAAACAATTGGATGTGGCAATTGATTTTAAGATGTAGCATTCATTAAAGATATCATCCGAAACAATTCAGAATATTATAAAGTTATCACATCAGACTATGAAATTTTTAAAGCGAACTTCCTGTCATTCAGGGACACTGGAATTTCGACAATAATTTTAAATAATGTGTTATAAATGAAAAAACTGTTATGTAAATATATTATTAAAATATCAAAATTAAAATGATTAAATACTTGAAAATTTTGTTCAGGAACAATAATTTTGCATTAGGTAAAAAAGTAAATAAGACAAATAGGTGTGTGGGTATTAGTTTGCTAGTAATTCTTCCAAACTAAACACATCATTCCAATAGTTATGTTAAGGAATATATTATTGATTTATAAGTAGATCGAAAATATTTATTGAAATTTGGACTTCTGCACATAAGACGAATTTAAATTAAAACATTAATAAAATATTTTAATAAAGTTTCGTTAGAAAATCTATAATTAGATATCACTGTAAAAATTCATCATAACATCCATGAATATTACCCATTTACCTAACATAAATAATTCTTTATTCGATTTTTAAATAAAGTTCTTTATGCAAAAAATAACTTGTATATATTTATCAAAAAAGGAGGAATAATAAATAATATAAATGAAACTGCAAATGAATGCATCAATATGAAAATTTTGCTTTCGAAAAATACAGACATTAAGTAAATGATAAATAGCCGCTATTTACATGTTTAAATTCTGTTTTAGAGACAATCTGAATTACAAAGTTACTATTGTTCTTTTGCTCGACTGATAAATCAAATATGGGGCAGTAAGATCACAGAAGACTACTGTTTTTGTTATAAAATCAAATTAAATGTAAAATTAAATACGATAAAATTAAATATTTTGTTTATAGGTAAGTAAATAAGTAAAAATGTTGAATTGGAAACAAAAATGGATGCTATTTTTCCGTTTTCTGAACACAACTTTTATATTCCTTACATATAGGAAAACAAGATGCTAGTAAGAATGCTGCGAGATATGAGAACGAAGTAACGAGCATCGTTATTTCAAATGATTTATTTTTTGAAACACAGATGGCATGACCTGTTTCCCTTCAGAAGCTGCTATCGATTAGTATAAGGGAACAAAAAAAATTGTATTACATCCTGTTTTTGAAAAACCCAATCTTTAGTTACGATATTTTGTTGCGAGCCTAATCAGCTTCAAATTGGGAAATAAAAATAACGAGTACAAGAAAGAGTTTCTTATCGACAAAATTACTTTTTACAAATCACAAAAAAAACAATTCTATCACTCTGTTAATGGGGAATTTTGTTTTGTTGCCCAAATGTGAATTTACGGATTATCATAGTGTACTAAAAGATAGATGAAGTTTTTTTATTTAATGATCGACTTCCTGTGGCATATACCACTAATATTTTCTTAAATTGTTTGTGAAATTTAAAGTAAAATATATAAATTAAAAATATGTTGCCCCATTCTTCCATTTTTTTATTGAAGGGTTCGGAATTTTTTCAATTATTTTCTTTTAAAAATGGCACTGCTTTTAAGCAAAGCGTTGAATAATAATGATAATAAATAACTTTTAGAAACCAAAAACCGAGATTTGTTATGCAAGCTTTCGCCCTGAAATTTAAATTGTAAATAATAACTATCATTCCATTTTGACTGTCCATGGAACTAGTCTCAACTCTACTATCACCGGGGTAGTTATATCAGGGGAGAACCGATGAGTCTATCACTATTTTAACGGCACTGATTGATGAATGAGTAGAAAAGTAAGGTTCTGATTGATGAAAAAGAGTTCTATTTCTAAACAAAGCGTTGAATTGTGTTGACAATATATAACTTTCGGAAACATAAAAATGAAATCTTTTATGTAAGCTTTCACCCCCAAAATTTAAAAATTGTAAATGATAACTATCATTCCATTTTGACTGCCCATGGAACAAGTCTCGCCTCTACTATTATCGGGGTTAGTTAAATCAGGGGAGAACCAATAAGTAGATCAAAATTATAACGACACTGATTAATAAATGAGTCGATCAAGAAATGGATATTCTATCTTTCCCTATGTATTAATTTAGCTACCTATCAATAGGATATCATACGAGTTTAAAGTCATTTTTTGGCATAAACAAAATAAATAATTTCACAATGTATATAAACCCTCCATTAGGCCCGTACGATCTCTTGAGTACAATATGCATTTCTCTTTGCAATCAGTTGGCAATGGCTTTGCGTCTTTATAGCTATTTTCATAGACCTTCGAATAAGTGGGGATTAATGAAATTTCAGTTTCAAGCACCCATTGCTGAAAGCCAGAAACTAAAATTATGGTTTCTCAGATGTCATGTAGAAAAATGTAAGCTTCTGTTTTCTCTTTATTCGTTATTTGCTATTCATATATTTTAAGCTGTGCGTTACTGTCAATTAAGATTTAATAAAAGATTATGGATTTTTTTTGTATTTTCGTGTAAGGTTCGATACGAGAATGATATGGAAGAAATATGGGGGTAGTTTTGCATCATTGTGGAAATAAAATAATATGCTCAAAAGCAAATATTATTTAGCTTTTTAGCTATATAAATTACAGTTTAATACAATGTAGATAAAAAATTAGCGAATGATTCGAGAGGTCGCCCCAAGTAATATGAATCGTAACCAAGGGACAAGCGTAAACTAGAATGCTCTGTTTTAAGTAATCGCAATATCATGTCGTGAAAATAATATGGATATACATAACATGAACTTCAAAAAGTGAAGAAAAAATTAAATTGTGCCTCGAAAAATGGCATATTTATATACCATTTCAATTTCCAACTATTTGCACAGTCATAAGGGCAATTTACAGCATTGTAATGAGAGTTGATGGCATTCCACCGTCAAAGACAACAGTGTCGTCCAATTTTAAATATTTTGGAATAATGTAATAATTTTTATGATAAGCTGTTCCCTTTGGAAAAAATATTAAAAGTTAAAACAATTATTTTCAAATCTGATGACGTTTATAAAAAAATAAATTAATATTTTTTTTTCAAAAAGCACATAGAATGTTTCTGTTGTAATCCTCTATACAGAAGAAATGTTATTTTTATGAATTTATGCATCGCTTTTTAAAATTTGCATTACTTCTTCTTGCTTAGTAAAAGCTTATATACAAACTTTTTCACTATAGTAGTGAAAATTCGCATTCCTTTATATGCATATTATATCACAAAAGTTAGAATATTTTTTCGTCATCTAATTTAAATGCATTTGCATATTTTGAACAAAAGCATTCTGCTAGAATTCTTACATATATAAAACTATCTCCCCTACTTCAAAAGGCTACGAATGGAAATTTTTATACGATGAAACCTTTTGCATATATATAGCATTTTTTCATACCGCTGCAGCAAGCATATCAAAAAAGGAGAAATAAGGTATTAAGAAAGTTATCGGTATCTTCGTCTGAGGCCTTTTTCATTCTTAAAAATATCCTTCTAGACCTTCTGCTGCTTATAGGTGTAAATTTACTTGAAGCTGAAAATAATCCCTTTTTTTGTACTAGCAACAAAAGTGCAGTTTTATCCGAAGAACCGAACACGAATTAAACATATATATGAAAATTCAAATGGTTTCTACGGGCGACGTCCAAAACGAGATTTAATCTTTCGAGTCTAATCAATAAATAATCCAGTCATCGTCAAACACTTATCGATATAGTTGTGTACAAACATTAACTATTGGAACAAATACTGAACATAAAAAAAGAAATCAAGCAATCTTAAAACACTGAAGGCAAAAATTCATTCAATCTAGTATATGCCAGTAGCATATTAACTTCGAATTTATATCTTTTGGAAACTACATAAATTATAACCTTTCTTTAAGAGAAAAATTTTGTACTCATCAAAAAATTTCGAAAGGTCGGAATAATTATAAATCTATAATATAAAAACCTAGAGATGTCTGTAGCACAAGATGGGGTATGAAATATCTCCGCCCCCTTTTGTCTGTACCATTATCGGATGCGGAATCACATTTTCGGTTTTGGTGCCAAACAACTCATACATGTTTTTTCGGACAAATTAAATTAAGCGAGGAATGAACCCGCAGCGAAGGGTTTGAAGTGCAGTGTCTTGACAACTGCACTATTGATCGTTACAAACCATGCCCTTTTTTATTTATAAATTGACGGATATATCGGAATTATTTATTGGATCGTAAAGTTCACTTTATCTAACCGATACTTATTCTTTCATGTTCATTAAACGTTACTTAGTCATACATGTTCATTTAACCGGTACTTATTCATTAATGTTCATCTAACCGTTCAACTAACTGCCCTATTAGCACAAGATGATGTACAATATTGCTACGATATCCTCACGATATTGTGCGGTATTCAGAATATCGAATAACATCGTGAGGATATCGTACAATATCTTGTGCTAATAAAGCGTTTTTTATTCATGTAAATGTCAATGAGCTGAGTTCAGCAGTTTTATTTCTTTATTATTTATGCTGATTCTTTATGTTGCGTTATCAAGATGCCGAAATTCCTCCCATGTTTACGTTTGAATGAAAAAATTCACACAACACTGAGTATTGTTGAACTTCAACACATATTTCACAAAGAATGTTGTTTATAATGAAGTTTTTTAATTTACAAAATTCCGGGCCTTTATTGTTTACTTTTAAGGTTACTACATATTTACAACTGAAGTGTACTACAAATTATAATATATATTTTTTTGTTTCTTAAGCACTCTGCCAATGTGTATGAGATTTTCTACTACAACTTTCGTTAGTAAATCTGTGACAATCAGATCTGACATATTGATGGCAGCCCTTCTAGACAGGAACACATCTTCTAATAACATTAGAATAGCATTGTTCAATAGTTTCCCAATCAGTATATTTTTCATTCGTTTGTTTCTGTCTTTAGATATGACATCAAATAATATATTGAGACTGTATATTTGAATGTCTTATTTATAAGGTTCAGGGAGCGGAATATTTGATGAACCTGATTCTCCTGAGTTGAAGTTCATCAAAAATTCACTGATAGTTTTGGTTCCTTATTGAAAATAATTCAAATGACAGATTCTTTGTAAATTTTTTATATGTTAATGCTTCTCATAAAAGATTGTTTGCAGAGCTTATGCATCCTGAAAATCTTAATAGAGCACTCCTTAAGAAATTGAAATTTTATAAACGTGTAGTATAGCTATAAAATATGCAAAAGAACTGTAACTTTTAGGTCTACGACGAGGTCAAGTTAACTTAAAAGCATATGTAGATGTGAGATTTACTGGTCTTGTCGCCGATGTGTTAGGCACGTAGAATGATTGACACTGAAGTGCTTCATATTGACTAGTACAATATTTCACTGCTCAGCTTCTCAACCTATCATGCCTGTATTCCACATATATCAGAAGTACTCCATTGTGAGAAAGACAGTGCTGGTGACACAGTCAAAGAAAGAGTACTAGATAACAAAATAACAAATTTAATAGAACAACAACTAAATTAAAATCCTAAATTAAATCATAACGTCATTTAACACGCTAGCGGTAAGATGGCACAAAAAAGAAGAGAGTGAACAGAAGTAATCATCGTCTTTAAGCACTCCAACAAGTTGCTCGCTATTAGTTGATAGGTGACATCACAAAGAGGGCGGGTGCCATCTGCATGTAATTACAACTCGAGATACTTCCAGATGTCGCGATGATGCCACAGAACTGTTAAAGTCGCTTAATTGATATTCTTTTCGTTAATCTGATTTTGACTTATTACTTAAATGCCCTCAAATATCAAGTAATAAACCATTACGAATTTTACGACATAATATAAAAACATCTATTTAAAATTTAAAAAAATCGTTTTTCTGTTCTCCTCATTCATAAAATTTCTGTTCTCCTCATTCATAGAAAGATTGAGAATTATTTTGAACATGCAAAACGGAAAGAGATGTCTGCGCCACTCAGAGGGCTAATGTGTAAAATGGAAAATTTAAACTTTTCTAAGTGCCGTAAACATAATGCATATTAGTTAGCAAGTGTACCAAAAACGAAAGTCAAGAAAATCTGTTCTGCAAGAAACGGCACTTAAAAAAAAGGTAAAATCCGAATTGTTGGACGAAAACACTCGGAAATAAACTATATATTTTTGATTTATGTAATGACAGTTATGTTAATTTAAATGACCCTGCAGAATTAAAGAAGAAGATTCGAATTGGTAAGATACAGTCCAATATACCGTCACAACCCAGATATTTGCTTTGATGAATTGGAATCAACTTTAGACATTGACTGTAATTAGAAATTCTTAAACAATGAAAGTTTAGCAATATATAAAACTTCTATGTTTATATTAAACCTATTCTGAACTAATGGAAGTTTATCATCTGTTCATAACAAAAGTTTGACAAAGAAATCAAGACAAAGAAAGTAAAAGTTTGGCAAAGAAAGCAAGACAAAGAAATGTAAAAAATTTCTTTTTATAAATGACGATATTTTCTGTTCTCATTTGAGATTTGTAACAAAATCTACATATGTCCTAAATTTTTAAGGGATACCTCGATTTTTCTGATCTTGAATAAACAGATAAGTTTTTAAAACTATATAGTGGTAAAAAAATTTAGCTTCATAAAATTTTGAAAAGTGATTTAGAATAGGAATTTTTCAATTAATATTTGTTAATAAACCTTTCATTTGCAAACCCTAGCATAAAATCTTTAAATGTCAACGTAAATATTTCAGCTGCTAGTGCTGTTAATCTACACGCTGATATCAAAAATTTATTGGCTTTTAAGATTTTAATTTCAGTTTTAAAGGTCAATGAAACAAGAACCGACATGACTATATTGCGCAAAGAACGTGATCTTTTTTGTTTTTGTTCAAAGAAAAATATAGATACTTGATATTTTAGATACGACATGATAGTATTTAGGTTAATTTTAGATCATTAGGATTTTAGGTTAATAGATATTTGCAAAGATTAAACCACCTTCGAGTGTGAAAGAATGCTGAAATTATAATTAAGAATAGGCAGCTTAAATGCTGATGGAAGCTGAAAGATTTAGATAAAGTGAAAGTAAAGAATTTTCATCAAATAATAAATTATTGTTGAAAATCTGAATCCTAATAACAAAAACAATTTTAAAACTAGTTTTTATATCTGAGAATGAGAGAGAATGATAGCTGATATAATTCAAATTATTAAACTCTCACAAAGCACAAGAAAAAAATATTTTCTCACCTGCCGTTATATTCATTAATTGCTTCCACATACCAAAGTAACACTATTTATGAAACCAAAGCTAACATAAGTGAACTTATCTTTTAAAATTTAAAGTGTTTGAAGCTGGTGGTATAATACGTTGAAACTCTAATATAAACGACTATTTTTGAAACGCTGATTGTCAATACTTACAAGCATTTTTCTTAAAATTAAAAAAATCAAACGTTTCTGGGAATACTTTCATATCTTTTTTGAAAAATTAAAATTTCTTAAGAGCCGTTTGCGCGAAACAGAACTGTTTAAAGAATTAATTCTTACATAACAGACTCTTTGAGCTGTGAAGAAGTTAATTAATTTTAAGAACCCTAATGAACCTTTAAACATCAGGAATAAGGGACCACAGCGGCTAAATGAGTTTTCGGCTGTTTACGTAAAGAATTTTTCCAACAGAAGTTGCTGAGAAGCAATTATTATGTCAAATCTCGTCTGTTGGAACTTCATTAGATGATTGTGTCATTCGTGTGGAACTAACTTTAAAAGTTAAATAACTTTTCAGTCTTTAAATGGAAATAAATCAAGTGCTTTCCAAGAGATTTTTAAATTATTATTTTATATTAATTAGGAGATTCAAATATTTTATAAATATTTAGTTGCATACTAATTGTTATAAATCCTCAATTAATTAAAAAATGCTGACGCTTTAAAAAATAGAATGAAAAGAGCAATGGAAAGCTTTTACAAATCTTAAATTATGCTCAGACACCACAAGAGTCAGACATCAAATGACAAACAGATGCTGAAAATATACAGTTGAGTACGTAAAAAATTTTAATACTCTAGGATTTCGAAAATAATAGCTATTAAATAACACTATATTATCACTAGTTCACAGTTAATTATTTTTAGTAATTGGAATTTCTATGCAATTTATTATCACGAATTTCATATGAATAAAATTGATATTGATCGAAGAAAAATAAAGGTTTATCAAATAAAGAAAATGAAACAAGATTAAAAAAAATAACTAAATTTTATCTGATAATAATCCGCTAGCATTTGATAAATATTTTAATTCCACCTTCATTTCTATCTTGCAACTTAATTAACCTTTAACTCATGTGAGCGGTCTGAGAGACCGCAAGACATTTTCTAATTCTCGTTCCCACCCCTAAAATTTGAAAATGGTCATTATCCTTCCTATTTCCTTCCCAAACAAGTTAGCCAAGTTTACATATCAAGATTCACACTTCTAGTTTAACCATTTTTTTAGTTATCACGTGTTTCTTTTTTAAGCGGTCTGGGAGACCGCTCACAGCAGATACGTTCCAGTTTTTGTGAGTGATAGAAACCTTTTATCAAATGCTCGTTTTTCCCAAAAGTGATATATTGCTCCAAATTTTACAAGAAAACGTCTCGTATACCTCAATCAAAAAGATTTAGAAATAATTGATTAAAATTAATTAGGATTCCATAAGTATACGATATTTATTCATAACATTTCATAAAAATGCATAAATGTTTCTATTTTTAAACGTTGGCTAAAATGCGGTCTATGAGACTGCTCACACTAGTTTTGCCAAAAAATTTGTCACTGCAGTTAAAGGTTAAAACAAATTTAAAAATTTTTATACATAAAAATTTTATTTGAAACGAACAAATCAAATCATCATGAAACAAAAATATTTCAAAATGCTGAAATAGAATCCACCAAAACAATTTTCTTAAATAAATAATTGTTGAGATATTTGTTAAAGTGTATCGGAAAATATGTATCAGATTTCAAAAAAAGCATTAAAATTAGACGAGATCTGAGATCTAAAACAGCATTTCTTATCATCATTATTTTGTTTTTAAATATTAATATAAACTGAAAAGTTAAAATTCCTAATGATATAATTGTTAATTAAATTTAATTACTTTCATCTTACACAAATACATAAAATGAAGCAATGTTCTATGCAGTTTTAAATATTTTATAGAATAATTTATCTCTTAAACGGATTTATTCTAACATCATATTTCGAAAAATAAGTAAAAAAAAAACATGAATCATTCAATGGAAATAATTAAAAGTAATTCGTTCATTTCCATGAAAAAGAATAATTTTATAAATCTAAATATATCCAAAATATTGGTTAAGTAGAAAAAATTATATTTCGATACATTTACTCTTATTTTAAAATTCTTAGCAATTCAATAATTTCATTGAAAAGAAACAATAATGAAAATCCTTTAATGACACTAGATATAACATAACACCACTCCATGCCCCTGCAACTATAACCATATGGTTATTTAAGCAGTGACGTGGTCATGAAGTGGAAGAGAAATCACAACACCCGAAGGGGTGACCTCTCTTAAAACTTGACATTACTCTATACCGCTGCCTAATTAAAAACGCATCAAGTCTACAAACATTTACAGGAGCAAAGGAAGGATTGCTATTGTGCTATACATTAAAAAAAATATTTTGGAAACATGGGAAAATAAAACCTTGAAAAACACAATATTACACAGTTATACATGAAATAGCTAGAAAATAATAAAAACAAAAATGCAATGGAAAGACTATACGAAGAAAAAAAATACATTAAAAAAAAACAGAAAATGAAAAGAAAAAGATGAAAAACAAATTAATACAGTAATAAAAATAACATAAAAATGTACACAAGAACAGAGAGATGGGCCGCACAGTATTTTAAAAAGTTTGATTTTGAAGAGGAGTTGGTTGATGGAACTCTATTTGAAGGAGAAACACGGAGGATCTTGGAAGAAAGTCCTGAAAGAACGACAAAGCTGTTCTACACTAGATATAGAAATTTCCCAAACTACTTATCACGTTTGATTATTTTCTGAACTTAGCACGTCTTTAATTATTGTCTTTATTTATGCCTCACATGAAAATTTAATATAATACCTTATTCTTAATTCATTTATAATACATTAAAAACCATATAAACCATTTAACCATATAAAGGAAAGTTAATTAAGAAAAAATTACGATTCGTTGTAATTTATTTTAATTTTGCAGTTTAAGTTATTTTAAATGGATAATTTAAATAAATTGTAATTGTTCACTTTTTAAATCTTATTTGTCATAAATACAGGATTGTTTAAGTATACGCTCTCAACCAAATTCAATTTCTTGTGAGTAGAAACTACGAACGGAAATGTAAGTACAACACGCAACAAGTTTCGTTACTTAAAGAAGTTTTAATAACCTTCCTAACTCGCAACATTAATCAATTTACTGTAGTATAAATGCTTATCAGCTTGTAGAAATTTTCCTATCAGCTATCTAATCTTAATTATATGCATAGTATTAATGATTTATGGTAAACATTCCTCTTTCATAAAGTAGGTCAGTTCTTTATTGAAATCATCCATCATATTATCTTCTTAAAGATTTTCAGTTAATCTTCTCATCAGGTAGTATTACCCTTATCTGCTTAACAATTCAAGTATTGTAATGTGAATTATTAGTCTAGTTTATTTATATTATGTGTTTTTTTGTATTTCTAGATTTTTTAGAAGTTTCAAGAATACATTTTAATGAATTAATAAAAGTAATTGATATTAGTAAATAAAAATATGAAGAATTAAAATGTTTGCTCACTGTTTAGTATTCATGAATCTAAAATTTTAGACAAATACGAAATGAATGTATGATTGATATTGTGCCGAAAAATGCTGTTAGCTAGTTTTATTTTTTTACCATAATATATTTAGACATTAATAAATTCAATAAAGAGAAACTGTATATATTTGATAGTTAGAACTTACCCTGTATACTATTTTTGTTTATGATAATTATATATTTTATTCTAACTATAAAATATACACAGTTTCCCTTTATTGAATTTATTGATGTCTAAATACATTATGGTGAAAAAAATAAAACTAGATATACTTTTTTCGAACAGACATCGAAGCATCAACAAACCTATTTTTTATCTGGCTGTTCTTTAATTTTGAATTTATGCATAATTTTATGTTATATTATAAGAAATATCAAACGTGTAATGAATAATACTTTGTTCTAAAATTATTAAAGGAAACATTTCATCTGCACTGAAGATTATATATATTTCACGCACATGAGAACTAATTTGAAGAAATTGTCCAAAGCGTGCACTTTTTTTCACCATTATGCAAGCTGAAAGCCATCTTTGTCTAAGTTCTGACAAAGATGTTCCTTGCAAAGGTGACATTTATATGGTAAGAGTAGAATTAACAGAAGTTTCCTACGGAGTTTGAAATATGCAGCGTAGTGTAGTGGAAAATACATAATGTCTGTTTAAAAAGATTTAGACATTTGGACACTAACTAAAGCACTTAGTTTATATCTGCGATTTTGTCTTTTGAACTTTTAAGCCAGAACTTATTTCCATTTCACTTTTCAATCATAGCAATATTACTCTGAAAAAATTATTGTTATATTCAGTGCCACTCCATGCTCCAAAACTTTGAAAGCTTTCAGTGACCTGCAATCACTTGGCACATGTCTTATCAGCTTTCGCAAAATCTATTCGAGAAAAAGTTTAAAACAGTAGAAAATCTTCTGGAAAGCAAAAGGGAATCACCCTCAAAGTTTATTGGAACTAAAGAAAAAACTCAGCAGAATTCCTTATTTACATTTGTGACAAAAGTTCTCTGTGTATCTAACAAAATTAAAAGCAGTATTTTACTACCCTCATTGAATAAAGATGATGATATTGATGATTCTTTTGTAAAAAATATAGAAAGCATTCAGTAAGAAAAATGCATTTCCTATGTGTTCGCAATGCGCTGGATAATATAATGTATTATTTACTAAACTTTTCGTTTACAAATTCGTTCTTGTGTCAAAAGGGAATCAAAAATGTCGCTAGTTTTGCACAGATGGCGAAATAATGAATTGGGGTGTTGCACACTCCCTTTCGCGCCTTCGAATTTCTCTTCGTAACGCGCGCCATGGGTTAATTTAAATAAACTGATTTGTGATTATTAGTATCCTATTATTTGTGAGTAATAGTATCCTATTATTTGTGAGTAATAGTATCCTATTATTTGTGAGTATTAGTATCCTATTATATGTGAGTATTAGTATCCTATTATATGTGAGTATTAGTATCCTATTATGTGTGAGTATTAGTATCCTATTATGTGAGGTATTAGTATCTATTATGTGTGAGTATTGGTATCCTATTATGTGTGCGAAATATTAGTATCCTATAATTTGTGAGGGAGTATTGATGTCTATTGTATTGCGGTAATTATTGTCTAACAATAGTAGTGGTATTAGTATCCTATTGTATTGGTAATTATTGAAAATCATCTATTATTTGTGATGTCGGTATCCTATTGTTGCGGTATTAGTATCCTGTTGTATTGTGAAGGTATTGGTATCTATTATGTGTGGGAATTGAGTATCCACAACCAATATTGCAGGTATTGAGATCCTATTATGTGTGAGTATTAGTATCCTATTATATTATTGAAATATTGGTATCTATTATATGTGGTATTAGTATCTATTAATATTGTGGTATTAGTATCCTATTGTGTGAGTATTAGTATCTATTATGTGTGAGGTATTGGTATCCTATTATGGCTGTGAGGTGGTAGTATTCTATTATTTGTGAGTATTAGTATCCTATTATGTGTAAGTATTAGTATCCTATTATGTGTGAGTATTAGTATCCTATTATGTGTGAGTATTAGTATCCTATTATGTGTGAGTATTAGTATCCTATTATTTGTGAGTATTAGTATCCTATTATTTGTGAGTATTAGTATCCTATTATTTGCGAGTATTAGTATTTTGCTGGTCATATTTATACCTCATGTAGCTGTTAACACGTACACATATTTTTTCTTGCTTAGTTATCAAGGCAATTGCTCTCAATCTGTTTTAAAATCTCTAAGTTTCCCAAAACGACTATCCGAACATTTTACCAGAGTAAAAAATATGCATAATAATAATAATAATAATAATATGCATAATAATAATATGCAGCACCTCCAAACCAATTACAAGTCAGTCTTAAAATTTGTTATTTTCTAGCGAAAATGCTACATCTCTGTAACTAAATGTCTGCATCACACGAGAACTAAAAATATCACTTACGGGAATAACTTTAATCGCTACCTTTTTCGTATATTCATGGTTTTTATACTTCTTATCGCTAAACTTTGATTCAATTTAATTTCAGCCGCATGCTTTCTTTCTTATAAAATGAAAAGTATAAGACAATGCGATTGACAATAAGTTTAACTTTATTTCTTAAAATTTTAAAATTTATGTATAACAATAATTAAAAATTGTAATACACATCAGAGTTACTCATAATCGGCCGATAAAAATAAGTGAGTAAAGAGCCATCATATTTTCAATAAAAAAATCCTCCCAATTATTTAAATAAATACATTGCGATGGTTCCGAAATTTTTATCTATTTTATAATCTATAATGATTACAAATCAATAAGCATATTTAGGAATATTTTCACTGAATATTTTTCTTCTTCAACAAATGGACTGTTTTAAAAAATACCTTCATTCACTCCGTTTCAACAATCTCATAACTCTCGTCTAAATGTACAATTCTATAAAATTATATACACTTATATGTTGTCCTTGTAATGACCTTTCTTTTTATAGTGCCTTTTCTAAATGTGTAAGTTTCGATTTGAAACACACTATTCATTCTTATACCGTTGGTTAACAAACAATAACACTTATAAGATTCTTATTATGTACTATATTTACCCAATACATATATTTTTGCTTTGTTTTCTTCCCATAATTGCGTGGGAGGAAGATTAGTTTTTGTAAGGAATATCACAATCGTGTAGACTTTGGTTCTTTCAATTTCCCTCACCTCTAACAATCAAGAAACTGGTGGGAGTTCTTGCTCGTATCAGAGGATATAAGCGAAAAATAATTTCCGACCAGCAGAAAGTTTCTGAAAGTGGTTAGAATTTCTTCTGTGGTAGAAAACATTTTTATGATAAGGAAATTGTTTCCGAAAAGGAAGAAAAATAATTCCAGATTCGGAAATATGAATCTAAATTCTATTCCTTACTATCTTTTTCCAGAAAATGGTAAAAATGCCTCTTGTTTTTGTTTTAATATTTATGGGGCAGGATGTAAAGAAAATATTAAATCTTGAAAAAAAAAATATTTTCTGTATGTATAATTAGTATCATCAGCATTTTCTTCCAAATCCAAATATATTCATGCTAAGAATTAAAAGAAACATAATTTTCAATTCA
>BGPR01007102.1:0-44895 GCA_013235015.1 Araneus ventricosus | reverse complement strand
GAGAAACATTTTCTCGAAAAGATTTGAATATTTAATTTACGGTTAGTTTTATTTTGCAATTGGTAATGCATTTTCTACTGTTGTGGATTTTGCATGATTTTCATACGAACTAAACGAAAGTAATTGCGATTAACAAAACGAAAGTTAGTGCCAATTCATTCATCAGTTCTGTTTTTCATGCTTTTTTTTATTTCTTAAGCACTCTGGCAATGTTCATGAGATTTTCTATTACAACCTTATTCTTCAACTGTGCTAGAGAAACTTGATGTGCTTCTCTTTCTTTTAGCTTATTTTTTCTCCACATGTATTAGGGGGTATACGAGAAAGTTTAGGGGAGACCACTCCCGCTGGTTTGTTATAACTGTTTTATCAGTACTGGAAAAATTACACAGAAGCATTTAGAACACATATTTTATTATTATCAATCTCATTAATTTACTATGGAATATTATTTTAGCTGAAATTATACTCATATTTTAGAAGTAAAACATAAAAAGATTAAACATTCACTAAATATAATTAAATATTTTTAATTTTTTTCTCTTATGTTGTGTTAAATCTTCTCTTTTAAGGAACAAGCAGTAGCCACCCATCATTGCTGGGCACCAGCAAAACTGATATCTGGTTTCCATAGTCCTAATGTTTTGATGAAATTTTCCCCCATGTTCGGCGCTATCCTCCCCCCCCCCCAAGAGATTTTGGAAAGAAGTCTAAATGTGAATGCAAGAAGTGCATTTTGACCGACGTTCGGCACCCCAAGGCTTGGTAGGACTTAAAAAACTCTCTTATTAGGATTACTTATTTTTCATCTTTTTTGTTTCCTAAAAATCATTTTACCACCTTCATAAACAATTCCCAAGTTCCTAATTCCTTTTCATTAAATTTATTTTCAAAAACAGTGTCGCAAATCAACGCTCTAATTTGAGATTTATCGAAAATACTTTCTTCCTTTTGCTTCACTTAATTGCTGCAAAAGTCGTCTTAAATGTTTATAATCTCCACTTTCTTTGTCCAAAGACATCACAAAATCTTTAATCAGTCCTAATCTAATGGGAAGTATGGGAAGAATAATCTTTTCCGGATCAACAAAAGGTATATACTTTACATTACTAGTTCCACACTGAACAAACATTCTGCTTGGCCATTCCTTTTTCTTCAAATTGCTGCTCTGCCATCCCAGAAGCATAAAAAAACAATAATGCTTTGTAAATCCACCTTGAAGACCCATTAATATAGCTATGACCTTTAATTCCCACAAATGTGCCAATTGAATTGTTTTTACCTAATTGCATTTAGAATTGCCTCCATGTTAGCATACTTTTCCTTCATCGAAGCTGAATAAGCAAAAGGTACAGTTGGTTTCTTATTTCCATTGTGGAGTAATACAGTTTTTAAGCTATATTTAGATTATTCAATAAAAAGGCGCCATTTTGAAGGTTCATGCTCGATTTGTCGTTTCATCATCAAAACAAACAAATAAAGAATTTTCCATTCTGTAAAATGCAGTGTATACCACGTTTCTTTTTCGGAAATATGTAATGCTTGTTCCCCCTGCCAACAGATTCCACTCTTCACTCTGGGGATCAAAAAATCCACCTGTTGTTTTGATAGGCCCAGTTCACGCATCAAATCATTGTTCGTTTTGACGGATTAAATAGGGTTCACTCGAAGCCTCTGGTCTAAAAGTAGGGTCACGAGTCTTTACAGATATATCTATATTTTCATCGATTGTTTCTTCAATTTCACTCAGCTATAGAATGTTATTATTTTTCCAATTCTATTGCGGAGTTGGTATCAGTAAATCGCCTCCATGAGAAACAGATCGGAGTGCAGTTGGGGTATTCGAATATTCAATTTAGTGATTTTTATTTTTTGAACATTCTTCTGTGTTCTTTAGACAAATGCTCTATCATAAAAATGATTTGAAGGTTCCTGTCACACCACAGCGACAGCAAATGACATCGAAAGGCATTCTTTTGCCTTTCATCCACTGAACAAGAGTCACATTGCAGCTTACGGGACACACCTTGAGGAGCCCAATTACTATCTTTATCGGCAACTTTGCAACCAAAATACAGAAAATAAGCTTCTTCCACTTCTTGTGTTAAATGTCTACCTTGTGATTTTAATATCAGTCGTCCACAAACATAAAAAAACTTATTCGGCTTAGGCTTGCAAGGTCTACGCTGAAAACTTGCCATTTTCAACATAAATTGCAACTTTTAACACACAACCACACTAACCAAAGAACGTCTCTTTACTGGAGTACCAAAAGAAATCCGTATAAGTTAGGGATGCAGCCTTGCCAACAGGCAGAGTTCCCGGCAGTAAGGGTTACCAGGAGATAGTGTTACCAAATGTGATATTGTGAAAATCATAAAAAATTAGTGAATGGCCCCATTTTCTGATACTCTAACACAAAAAATGGTGCCTGGTGGGACTTTTCCACTTGTAGATATTTAAATAACTATCGGAATTAATAACAAAAGTATAATTTGACCGTAGCTACGGAACCACTGTAGACCAGTGTTATTTTATTACTTTTTTAGAAATATATTTAAGTCTCAACATGGTAATTAAAAATTAATGTTTGAAACTGGAAGATTATTAAGAATGTGTATATGCCATTTTTATCGCTTAACATAAACTTTTAAGTCACTCTTTCTTTAAACTGGGCCATGATTTGCGTTATGGAATGATGTATTAACTACAGTGCAAAGCAAACATTATAAAGAAATATTTTTCATATAGTCCAAATTTATTTCAAAAGAGCCTTGATTACATCAAAAGTTAGTAACAACGTCTCTAAAGTCATTATCTTTTGAACAATAAATTCAGATATTACAAGACAATCTTAAAAAAGAATAGAAAATAAGATAAAAAAACAGAACAGAAATGAAAAAAATGAACATGATGAGGCTCAAAGTTTTCAAAACACACACTTACATATTCAATATTTTTATTCATTGTATTTTTAAATATATTTGAATTTGAGAAAACTGCACACGGCTGTTCAACAAAAGTTCTCATCTAGAATAATATGCATTGATTAATATATATTAGCAGCAGAGCGTTGATTACAATTGGCTGTTCTTCAAAGTTAAATCTTATGCTTCAAAACTAAAATTTATAATAATGTAAATTTAGTTATAAATCTTTTCGTCACATGATTATTTTAAATGTTCCTGAAGAAGTGTCGTTTAGGTTTATTTATGTGTTAAATTAACGACCAGGTCCGATTGTGCAGTTTAAGAGGGGAAAAAACGTCATAATTTTGAGAAGGGTCAAATAACAAAGAAGATACGTCAGCCTACATCCGAATATCCAAATTCACAAGGCGTGCGAACCTGAAAACATTTGACCGTCCAGGACAGATTTAATATGGCAGTTTTACCTACAATGCAAATGTTTGGTGACTCCAATCTTCTGATTCTGAAACCATGATTATAGTATGAGGCTACATCGAACATTGAAACAAAACAAATAGAAAAAGCGTAAAAATGACCTTAAATTTTAGAAAACCAGCGTGGTTTATCCAGTGTAACAAAATCGCCTGGTGATTATCTTATATGAAAAGATGTTTTTAACAGCTTACGCAATGGTCTTATATTACGTTTTCTGATCGCTTATGTTCAATTTTTGAACCACAGTTTTTCATCATCTGTTTAATTAAAACTGCAAGCGGTTTAGTTTAGGATCTTTGAATCACAGCTTTTCATCTGCTGTCTATTAAAAAGCTGTAAGCGGTTTAGTTTACGAACTTTGAACCACAGTTTTTCATCATCTGTCTATTTAAACGCTGTAAGCGGTTTAGTTTAGGATCTAAATCCAAATTCTTGGAAGCTATGTTTGATCTTAAAACATTTTGAGCACGTTATTGAATTCAACATTCATCTAAAACAAACATTAAAGGAAAGCACTTTTTTATGTTAGGAAAACTTCCTTTCTTTCCTTATATTCATGCATAAGATTTACTACAGAAAAAGAATAACCATTTAACTTGTTCCAGCGTCATACGAAAAAAAAGAAAAATAAATTTCGTCATAAGAATTTTGAAGCTAAATATCTTCAAAAAAGGACAGTTTTTATCCTCTTCTTTTCTTAAGACCTGTAAAATCACCTGAACTATCTTTAGTCATTAGAAGATGGATAAAAGTATGAAATGGAGGAAATTCCCCACGATTACTCGCCCCATCTCAGATACAGTTATGTTGCTTTTTGTACCATTATGTCTTCTCTCCACCTCTTTGCTTTCCAGTCCATTTCGTGGGAGGATGACTTGTCTTACCATGTCTGCAGCACTTTCAGTGCACGCTTTGAAAATGATTCTCTTCTGTGACTGATAGAGATAGTTTTTGAAAAAAAGAGGTACTTCTTCTTTTCATAGCCGCAATCAAGATCTTAAAATGACTTAACATGAATCGATGGATTTTGTGAATGAGACTTGAAGGTGATTTTTGTTTCTATTTCTGATTCTTATCTGAAAAGGTATTGATCTGCATCTGGAGTGATTCTTATCTGAAAAGGTATTGATCTGCATCTGGAAAAGTTTAGTCAACTGTAGAAGTAATCACTTCAAAAACATTTACCTCTAATTCCTGCATTTTTTTCATTTAAAAACAGTATTTGAATTTAGTGTCTTTTCCGACAATGATATTATTACTGTTAGTTCCTTTCAGCTGAGTTCTGTTATGAAACAAATGGCGGTATATCAGATAAAATGAGTTACAGATTAAATCTCACAGGTGATACTGTAAATAACGAAAACAGTTTTGTGTTTTAAAACAACAAACATGTAACACATATTCTTATAAAGATGGCAATTAAATCGTATGAACTTACTCTTTTGGTTAGTACTTCATCAGTAGAATTCGTCTTTATTTTGAAAATCATTTACTAAGGAATTCTAGACTTCAAAGAAATTAATTTAAATTAGTGGCCATGTGACCAAAACCCGCACGAGTGTGTTTTAAGTTCTCTTGACTTCACTGGAAAAAAGTTTTAAGACAATCTTTTTCTGAAAATTTTGAATTAGAATAAAGAAATAAAATTAAGCAAATATGTGTTTCAAATGCTAAAAAAATGTTCAGGTGCAAATTTTTGATGAGACTGTGAACGTCACTAAATTCAAATCATTGCGGAATTTCACATGAAATTAATGAACAGATTTTTTTTATTCTTATCATTATGCAATTCACAAAAAATAAAACAAACAGAATTTTGGGGAATTCTTAAAATTTTAATAGGAAATACATTTTTATTATTCCTGAACAGTCATGAATCTCCAATTCAATCATCAGTGAATCACTGACTAATCAAGGGTACTTTATTTCTAACTCTCTGTTGTGCTCTAATTCTGCTGTCTGTTTCTGTTTGTGTTGTCTGTTTTAAATTTCTAAAATAGAAATTGAGATTTTCTTTTTTCATTTTTCACAATTAATATCTCGCTTTAATAAATATAATTTTTTATGAATTCATATAGTTAATTTTAGGTCGTTTTAGATAGCACTGGTTCTCTGGATAGCAGTTTTAACAATATGCTTCTCTTCCGCAATAATGTCAAATCTATGAAAGATATTTAGCCATTTTCTTTTATTTACAGTATCTCAAGATTTTTAATTGCATTTAACCCTTTATCTGCCGATCGGCGGTACTTACTTAAAAGTACCGCCTTAATCTTTTTATTTCTTCGCAATATCGCTCTTTTTCCTCCCAGAATTCACTAAAACACGGAGAATGGAGTTCCAATAACAAGCAGTGAAAGGCAGCTGAAGGCAGAAATTAATTTTTTAAAATTATTAATTAAATTAAGTAAGTAATTTTAATTATTTAAAAAAGTTTTTTCTTCATTCCCAGGATTATTCCACATCCAAATTTATCGAATGGTTAAAAAACTAAATTAAAAAGTCATTATTAAGTCAATGTGGTAAATAAAGGATTAAATGTTTGCTCTATTTAAAGTGAATGCCTAAATTTCGCTTTTTGAGCACAGTTCGCCTCATAGATTTCTTTCGTAGCTAATTTGTTATATCTTCTCTTTTTCTGCCAAAAACATTTTCTTTAGCAATAATTTATTATCTTTAAAAGGCTCCTTCGATATATCATGGTCTAGTCTATCTCATGAGAATTATTTCTAGCGCATCAGAATTTTTATTAATGGTAACTTCAGAGGCAATTTTACAAAGAACGTGCAGATCCGATTTTCCTGTCAAATTAATAAATCATTTACACAATGCTGTGGTAGATTATCTACAGCACAGAAGCTCCTGGGAAAATTGCATTATAAATAAAATAAGTTGAATACATATTTCGTTATTATTTTTTACCAAGTTTTGAATTTAATAACTATTAGTGGTCTTCTGTTATATATGATGAACATTTTTATTATAATGTAATAATTTTAAGAGAAATTTTGAAATAGGTATTAATAAGGTGAAAGATAATATAGTAGACGAAACCACAATTCCCATTTGTTATTCTATTTTCGGAAGGATGCTTTATTCAATTTGGTTTGAATTAACGCACCAATAAACTTTGTAACCTTGAATAAACTGATTTCTTTAGCCACAAATATCAAAAAACAAGCCCTTAGTATTATCTCGGCGAAAATTTATGTATTTAATCGGTTATGACTGTTAATTTCGGATATGACCGATAAGCATATTTTAAAGGAATATATCTTTGTATTATACTAATTAATTTCAGTTATCAAAGATTGCAACTATGTAGTGACTTTTACCCTTTTCATTATGTTAGTATCTGATGTTAATCAACATTTCGTGCTTGAAATTTGAAGTTCTTAATATAAAATTTTTATGCAGTTAGACTAAATAGTCTACATTGCTCTTCTTAATGCAATAGATTTCGAAAATTCGAACATGTTTCTGTATGAAAACCTCACTGTTGTGTGTACACATCTGAATCTAATGTGTATACATCTGAATATCAATTCATATCTAAGAGCTTTATGCCAGAATACGAATCAAAACTGAAATACCCAGGAGAGACTTGTAAAATGCGTAGTAAAGTTAGAAATGCGCTAAGTAATATTAGAAAAACGTGATATTAAAAATAATTTATTACTGAATTCTAAGAACGTAGAACAGAGCAAAGTTTCTTTGAAAATACTAAATATATTTATTGAATTATGGAATTTAGTGATTTGCTTCCAAGTCTTTAATAAATTTTATAAGCTTAAGGTTGTTTTGTCAAAGTTATTGTTTCGAAACTAAGAATTATTGAGGACCGGAAAATTGAATTTGATATCCCATATTTTGCTTGATTATTTTCATATTTGCTTCCCTTTTTTGTTGTCATTCGCTGAATTTTATGTATTTCTATATATTTGCTTTGAAATTCCTATATGCAAAAAATATTTATTAGAGTTACGGATAATTATTTTTACATATTTCATCTATCTACCTATTTTTCTCATCATGCTTCCTGTTTAGTGGTCGCATTATTTAATATTTACTAAGAGCCTACTTACCTAAGTGAATGGCAACACCTTCATCGCCTCTGATTCTGACCAGTTTGACCTTTATATTGATTTAAGGTCCTATATATTTCATAAAGTGAGATAAAGTTCCAGTCCATCATTCATAAAATTTTCTTAAAATGATACATATCAAGATACCTTGATAAATAGTATACAGGGTGTGCACACTTATTGTGGTCCAATAGATAATTTCTAAACCGTCAGAGATAAACATATAGTTCTGTTTGGAAAAATGCTTTAAATGAAAGTAAAAAATTATAATATATTTTTAAGTGAATAAATATATTCCTGAAAAGTTACAAAATCTAACTTTTTATTCAATCCCACTTTCCTATCAATCATATTTAGTGATATATTTTTGACACTCAAAAATTTTAAACAAAAAAAGTCCTACTCTTCTGCGACTAAAATTGACCGAGTAATGGAGCTTTGAATATCGTCTTGAAGACAATCCACCAATCAATGTGCAGCACTTGCTCGAAGAGCCCGCAAATTGGTTAAAAATCATGAAATTTAAAGTTCCATAACTCGCTCAGCTTTAGTTGCAGAAGAGTGGGACTTTTTTTCTTTAAAATGTTAGAGTGTCAAAAATATTTTACTAAATATGACTGATAGGACCGGGGGGGGGGGGGGGTATAAAAAGTTAGAATTCGTAACTTTTTCAGAAGTATGTTTAGTGACTCCTAAAACATAAAATATAATTCTTCCCTTTATTTGAAGCATTTTTCCAATTGGATTTATACGTCTATCTCTAACGGTTTAGAAATTAGCTATTGGACCACGATAAGTGTGGACACCCTGTATAGTACCAAAAACTTATGACAAGTCGACAGAACATTAATGGCTACGTGGTGCAACATTACATCTAGTATAAACTTTTGAAAAGTATGCGAATTTATACAAATGAAACTTATTTATTTTAACATAATATAGCTGCCAGCCCCTATATTTGATATTTTGTCAAATGAAACTCTATATCGTAGTGGAAGTTGCTTTATTTCATAAATACTTCTCTATTTCTAAGAGACAGTGATACACATTACTATACTATTAGGGCACTCGTAGGTTTCTACCCGCTACCGATGTGAGCGTTGGATCTGATTTTATTATTATATGTATTATATTTTTGATACTTGTGAAGTGTATAGATTCTTGTACTTTCAATCCATGAAAACTGGTCATTGAATAACAATTCATAAGGCAAAACCAATTACAGATACTCTCATTTGTTAAAGATTTATTAAAATTATATATTTTACCTCCATACGTTTTAATTGTATATGGGAGAGTGGGTAAAGCCGGGTTTCCTTGATTCTAGCAATATTAGTTCTTCTTCTAGCAGACATATCCTGAATTGCACTCTACTAGTTAAGAAAAAGGAACAATCATAGTGGCGTGTTGCAGCTGTTGAATTCACTGCTTGTGTGAAGGTTTACTTCTTTTAAGACGTCAACTCTCTAATATTGGTTTGATTTAAAACTATCTTTACTTAAAAATAATTACACTTCTAAAAACCATTTTTAGTCCTGCTTATTATACATTTGCTAAGGATTTATACCCTATCAAACAATAAGGATTTAATCCGATAATTGCACTGTTCTATTTCTTTTTTCATAACTTTTGCACTCGGAGTAAAACCGGGTACTCCAAGTAGAGTAAGACTGGAACGTAATATTGATGATTCCTCCGATCAAGACGATAAAAACACACACACGCAGATTTTTTATATTTAAATTATGTATTTTTTTAATTTAAATAAAGAAGAAGGGCTAACCAAAGTAAAAACTGTCTCAGCTGTTCCCACGAAAGCTGCAGTGGTGAGGAGGAAGAACAGAACTATTTTACATGTGAGATTTGTAACTAATATTCTTAAATAATCATATTAAATAGAAACGATTGTAATTTTTGCACTGAAATTCGAGTTTTCCTACTTTACCATAACGTTAAGATGTGTACCCGGTTTCACCCCACTATTGGGGTGAAAAAGGGTAGTTCTGTTTTTTTTTATATAAAAATCATTGATAAAAGAGTAATGAAACTGTGACTTTTCTGTAAAGTAGTATTGCACTCCGATAAACAATGAATATGTTAATAAAATTTGACAAGCTCTATGTCGAATATTTTAGATTCATCAGGGCTTCCAAACTTAGCTACCTGGTTTTACCCCACTTTCCCTTACTCAAATTGTCAATACTTTCCTGATAACTTAGTGAAGTTTTATACGCCTTAAAATTACAGTTAAATTATTGCAATGTTGAAATTATTTAAACTTGAATAATTCTTGAAACTTTAACATTTATTTAAAAAGTTTGGATGACAGATTTTGTACATTTAAAAATCAACTTCGAGTTTTGAATTCCGATTTATCATTTTGAAATCCTAATAAGATATTTCAGAAATGTGCTTCTAATTCACATAGAGAGGAAAGCAAACATGCTTTACAAAACATGCAATATAATAGCGCAAAAAATAAGAAGTGTATGATTTTTTGCTGTAAGTCGAATTTTTAACTTTTGTCTAAATTTAAGCAAAATTGGCAATAGTCTCGTAACAAGAAAAGTCAGGTAATGCATTTAAAACGAGAATTCCTTAAAATTAAATACATATTCTTTCAATATCTATCACTGCAGAAATATTTTGCATATATATATTCATGAAATATTTATATTAATTCATATATTGTCTATAATTTTTTCTATTTTATAAAAATTATTTCGATATGAAAATTCAGTTCAGTTTGAATAATGATGTCGATGGTACTATCTTTGCTAAAGATAATAGATTGTTGCTCGCAGCATATGAATATTTTGTTTTTAGAAGCCGTCTTCTTTTTTCAAGCTTCCATTCTACTTAATTAATTTCATTAACTTTGTTTACAATAACATTTTATAGAAAGTGCAGGATGAATTGAAATGAACGAATTGTTTTCAAAATAAAAGAAATTCCCTGTTTCATTGTCTAAACTTGA
This sequence comes from Araneus ventricosus, assembly GCA_013235015.1. Lineage (NCBI taxonomy): Eukaryota > Metazoa > Arthropoda > Arachnida > Araneae > Araneidae > Araneus > Araneus ventricosus. The sequence goes on along the minus strand of BGPR01007102.1, from coordinate 34,429 downwards.
TAATAATGCTCGAAGGTTTCAAAATAACACAAATTTCCTGTAAAACTTGCTGCTTTTATAAAGAGTTTTTCACTATGCGTTTTCATATATAAAACGATAAAGAATTCCCTAAAAGCCAGTTCGTGATGATACTCTTACTTTAGTCAATATATCGATAACATTTAGAAACAAATTTAAATGTTATGTTTTTATCGTCACCCTTTGATAAAAATTTATCGTTTAGAAACAATTTTCAAATTTCCAAACAGTTGTTAGCAATTGAGTAGAACATAACTATGAAAAAAATGAAGCTGGAATATGATAACTTGAACTATATTCCAGTTCACTCGAAGTATTATCTGATTCTTTTTTTCCATTATTTTATTTTTAACTCTTTCGCCTTATTAAAATTTTCTGTTCAAAACACTCTTAGCATTCTGTAACGCTTCAAAATGATATTCTTCAAAAATAAACGTACATATTTTAGTTTTTATATTCCATTATCTTTAGTTCCCCTTTTCTAAACAATGAATTTTTAAAATTCATATAAAAGAAGCTTACCAAACATGCGATGCAATTTATAAAAACGGTTGCTAACGGAATTCAATGCACAAGAACACAAAAGCAGCCTTTCTTCCTTTATCGACTTACTTTATCACATAATGAAAATGGAATGATTTCAACTCTTTCAACATTTAATATTTATAAATCTTACCGAAAGGAGGCCAGTATGTTGCAAGTCACCTCCTATTCATAGAGATATATATCTCACCATCTTGTATAAAAAGGTTTAGTGAAATGGAAATTCTTTATCTTGCCTTTGGGATATCAGCTCCGAAGCATTTAAAAATTTCATAGATAAGAAATTTCAATAAAATAGCTCATATTAGAATTTCAATTTTTTAAGCAGAATTTTTTAAAAATTAATGTATGTTATATTAAAGGAAATTACACCGTAAATTCGAATAAATATTTCGAAACATTTTCTTGAATGGTTGGCGAATTATTGAAAATATATGTTTGAATTTTTATATTAATATTATTGTGTTTATAGTTAATTGGTATGAATTGGTTTTTTATCTATTCAATTAATATTATTTTTATTATAGAGATAATTGTTAGGAATGTAATGATTTTTTATCTAATCAATTAATGTTATTTTTACTAAAATAAAACGATTTCCTATAGAAAATTTTACCTTTAAAGTGGAAATGGAAATAATTGCTCTTAAGGAATTGTCTCTACTCAAACCTTAACTTTAGAGGAAGGATGACGTTTATATAAGAGACTACTTGATGTCGTTAAGTGATTCATTATCAAAATCAGAAAAATAATAGAAATCATGTATTTTTTTAAGATAATGCATTACTAATGCATTTTTATACTATGAATATCATACATTATAAGCGAAATTATTCTGTGTTCAAATATTTTTTCATGAATTTCTTAATGTCTTCTTAGTCTACATGAAAATGCATGCACATTTTTAATCATGTTATACTTTTATCCTTAAAATAGATAACAATTGTGAGTGTGCTCCTACGCTGTATTTCTTAATAATAATAATGAAATGCCCTCTCGTCCAGTTTTTGGTAATTGAAAGTTCAGAACTAGCACGTTCGGGAATTATATACTCAAATATTTCATTTTTATTTGAAATTTGTCATTGAAAAATAAGTTGACTCTTCTCAGTGTCATAAATTTACTGAGTACCGAGTTACATCAAGTACTGATGTTTGTCTGAATCATTTCAAAATTATCTAGTCTTAGAAGAACATAAACAACTTTCCCTCGAAATTTCAACATTTAATTTTATTAAATGCTCTGTATTCATCGTGCATTCCTCAGTAAATGCTTGTGATTCTTTTCCAGCCCATTACGGCTCACAAAGCAAAAAAAATATTTCATGCAGACATCTTTTGCTTAATAAGCAATTGAAATTGGGTAAATACTTTATTCTAGAAATATTTATTCCATAATTGTTAATTTCTGAAAATAGCTTCCATTTAATTGCCCTATAGTCTAATATTAATTCAGGATTAATTTCCCTAAGGATTATTAAGATTACTAAATCTTTTATCACCTTTATGAAATATCGAAAGAAATAACAAGTAATATCAAAAATAGACATCCATTGGGAAATATTATAAGCAAGACTTGAAAGGAGTTATATAATGAATTAAACTGTGAAATTAATGTTTCGAAATTTATCTACGAATATGATAATACCTGGAGTTTTTTATAGAGCAATCTGTGTAAAACTTTTGCAGATGGTAAACAAGTATAACAAATTTTATGCACTATTTTAGGCTATTAATTAAATGCTCAAATTAAATATGTTTAAATGGAAATTGGGTTTCTTTCATTTAAAAAAATATATATAGCTTGATTACTTTGTTTAAAATATGTGCCCTAAATATTTGAATTTATTCATTTCAAATAATGTAATATCAAGCATGATAATAGACCAGCATATGAATAGGTAGAGTATTCATTTAGGTTCAAGTGAAATAATTCCAAGCAGACGTATCAAACATTACAGTTATCAAAATAAATGTAGGGCGAATTTTGTCACATTTTATTAGTTGGTAAAATGGCAAATTTTATTTTTGATGCAGATTTAATGGTTGAGAAGTAATGGCCCATTTCAGATTAAGTTTTGGAGGACAAAATTTTTTTTCTTGAAGCAGTACTGGACTATGCGACATCTTGCCCATTGACTCTCTCTTGGAATATCAGGAAACCTTCAACTTCACTGGAAAGTCTGTGGTACCAAAGAGTCCTGGAGAATCCGAACTCAGGAAAAAGAATCATAGCCATAATTAAATTCATAATATACAATGCAAACATAATGTGACTGGAATAAGTACTCACCTGCCTTTGTACAATAACTCTAGCGTATCCTGTATTCAACACACTGAATATACTAAGCCCTTCCTTTCTCATAAATCTTTAATAGTAATCTTCCCATTCCTTGTATTCCGCAACAAACACGCAATGGCTCCCCATCACTAATACGTTACTCAAAACCTGTGCATTGATTTAAACTCCCTCATGTTGTTCCTCATCATCTACATTCATCATTTTTCTTTCATTCACACCGTGTTAGTCAAGATATTGTATATATTCCTTAATTTTGTTGTCAATTCTATGTGTTAACACCAGCTTTGTAAATCCTTCATTTGTCATTCTTCTCTTGCTGTAATTTTTTTTGAAACTCAATAAAGTCCACCTACATCTATACCAACCAGGATAGGAGCCACATGAGCTCTCGAAACGGCGGTGTGGTATTAAAGTGTTAAAATCAGTACTGGAAGTACAGAGAGTGAAGACGATTTCAGAGAGACTGCAACACTGATTAACTACATAGATCCACCAAAAGACGAATTAGACATAACCTTGAAGCCGATTAACTGTTCAGAATGATTAGAGACAACGTTCTGGAAGGTGAAAATCATGGAATAATGAAGAAACAAAAGAAAGAAGACATCGCTTCGTGAGGTTGCTCGTGAATTAAAATTCCAAACATGGCTTCCAAATTATTTCAAAACATTGGAAACGTCACATACGGACAATAAATCGTGCTCTCAATGAACATAATCCAGATAGAGATTTGGGAGAGTATGTGGTGAAATATAAAAGAAACAAAGATATTCTCTGACGATTAATTTGGACACATGAAGGTCTGCATTGGATATTTTTCTTATGAGGTTTTCTTAATAATGTTTATGACACTAAACCTGCAACAGTAGATTAGTTGAAGGCAACCTTCGAAATGGAATGTGCTGAAATCCCGAATAAAATGTTTTCAATGTGTGAGATACCAGAACTTCACAATGTCAGCACTGTATAGATTAGACTAGTCAACAATTTGAATTTTCCAAAATATATGTTGATGCATTTCTTTATAAACATTGTAAACAAGTTATATGGTTTTTAAAAAGGCCTTTACAAGCAATTCCAGTTTCCTTTTCCTTGAAACGACAGTGTAATTATTGAAAAATGAAATAGATATATTAGGAAAACACTTTAGTAAAAATCTGGATTTTAAAGATACATGTTAGGGCTAATGAATTCAACAGTTATGGAATACAAATGCTGTTTAAGAAACGGTGTAGGATGCTGTAAGGAAGTGAGAAACATTTGACGAGGAGGTTTTTAATCAAAAGTCAAAAAATATCGTTTTTTTAATAAATGGCGTTATTTTATAATTTTCTCATGTTAATAACCTATTATACAAGGGCGCAGGCTCATTTTTTCTGAAAACCTGTTTTCTCTCTTAGTAAAGCTACCTAAAATTCTTAATCTTTTTTTTTGCAAAACTTACTCGCGATCACTGAAAATTTAACATTTATGTATTTAAATTAAACAAAAATTGTGATACTAATCAAAATTACCCATAATTGGCCTATCAAAAATAAATGAGTTAATTTTAAACCAGAAAATCCTTAACACACATTAATTTAATTAAATCCCCTTCTGATAAAATACTAATTTTATGTATATTATACATCTTCAATGCATGATGATGATGAAAGTCGTATTCAGGAATTTTTTTTACGAATATTCCTTTTTTCCTCTATCAGCAAATCGAATATTATCTTATTTCATTCATTATTCGTTTGCTCAAATGCCATCTAGACTCTATTTAACATATCAAGAATATAGCGTCGGCAGCATTACTAACAATATAGTATTGTTTCTATATTTGTAAATTTCAGCTTAAAATTCAATATCCCTTCTTATATCAGATGGTTAACAAACAAAAATACTTATAAGAGTTTTATCATGTCCTATATTTGCTCTCAACAAATTTTTATGCTTGCTTTTCTAAGCACAATTGCATCGGATGAAGATTAGCTTTTGTATGGAATATCACTCTAGCAGACTTTGGTACTTTCAATTTCCCTCACCTCTAACAATCAAGAAACTGCAGTGAGCTCTTGCCCGTATAGGAGGATATAAGCGAAAAATAATTTGTGACCAGCAGAAAGTTCCGGAAAGTTGTTACAGTTTAGTCAGTGATGGAAACTATTTTGATGAAAAGGAAGGAATCGGTTCCTGAAAAGAAAGAAAAATAAATGAGGCTTAGGAAGCAGGAATCCAAATTCCATTTCTGAGTGTATTGTTGGATAAAATTGCAAATTTGCCTTTTGATTTCTTTTTAATATTGATGAGGCAGGTTATGAATGAAATATCAAAGTTTATTATTTTTTATTGTATTTTTTTAGTAGGCTTGTTATCATCAATCATATTTTTTAAACTTAAAATGTGCTTATAATTATTAAAAGAAATTTTTAACTTGTAGTATTTTTAAAAGGAGTTCATCTTTTCTCAGAATTTGAGATTCCTTTTAATAAAAAAAATACAAAGAATTGCCTGTTGTGAGATGACAGATTAAGGCTATAGTAAAATTGCTATGTTTGCAGGGACGTAACTAGGTAGGTGCAGATAGAGCACGTGCCTTTGGTTCAAACACAAGGGGGCGCAAAATTAAGGAACCAATGGGTTGCATTGAAAAGAAAGGTAGGTTTTTTAAGCTCTTATTCCCAAGAATCTTAAAAATAGAAATGGTTTCAGCAAAGTGTGCGAAAATCTTAAGAATGGAATCTTTTTTACAACCCAGAAGCCTCAAGCTGCGACAAAGTAACAAATAATATTATGTTTCAGCGATACATGTTTAGCAAAAATGTGCCATTCCTATTTTCAGTCAGAAAAGATTATGAGTGAAAAATATTTGCATTTTTTGACGTAGTATAACAACACTCCAAAACTTTGAAAGACGTAAGTTCACTCCATTACTTATCTATCTTTACATTGTTTTCAGTAGTGAATATTTGCATAATTTATATGCTGAAAATGCGATAGAGTTTATTTTAAAGTTTAAACCCAAATGCAGTTCTGCCAAAAAAAATCTAAAAAAGAGAGAGAGAGAGAGAGAGAAAAGATCGCATAAAGTTTATACTTGCAAGTAAATATTATCAGTCCGTATTGGCGTTAAAATCAAGATAAATAAAAGCGATTTCTTTAATATCTAAGGAGAACAATTAAATAAAGAAAAGAAATTCAGTTCCTGCCGTAATGTGTCTATATGTGTAATACTGTCTATGGACTAGAAGTAATATAAATAATTTTTTTTATTATCATTCGTACGTGTATGGTTTTTTCAATGGATTAAGAGATTTGAACACATTTTATATTATTTTTAAAGTTCGAGTCAAGTACTTTTATTTATATTTCCCTAATATAACCAAATTTTCTTACAAACAACCTTGAATTTTGTACTTGAGTCATATTTAAAGGATTAAATTTAGAATGCACCAAATTTTCTGAGAAAATGAAGTGAAATTTTGTAAAAAAATAATTATGTGTAAATAAAGTACCTTAAAAACTCCAAAATGTTTTATAAATTATTTATTTTATTTGCATTTTTAATTTTTTAACCACCCTGTATAAAGTTTCCGAAGATAAAATGAAGATCATATTCCAAAAGAAAGAGGGGGGCATAGTTTTGGAATTTGCCCTGTGCGGCGCCATTTCATGTAGGTACGCTATCGTATGTTTGACCTATTTGTCAGCGGTCACCTGAGGAGTTGCTCCTTTAGCCACGGTAACAAAGTTTTTCCGATATGCGCAAAGTGTGGAGTAGAGAGTGCGTCCCCAGAGCACATCCTCTCTTGTCTTCGCCTATCTAGGGAGACTTTCGAGAAGGATCCTTTGGTTGCTCTCGATTTCTTGAGGGTGAGTGGGCTCATGGATGGTGTCTAGCTGCCGGTAGACAGAGAGGGATTAGTAGCAACAACATGTTTGACCTCCTTCGGGTCAGAACATGAATTTAAGATTTTCAGCGTATTTCAAACGTATTTGTAAAGAGTGAAAATTTTTTAATGCATTTGGTGTTTCTAAGGAAATTTCAAACTGAAGAGGTTTTAACCTCTTTCATATGGATTGTACAAACGCTGAATGTCATGAATTAGCACCTTATTTATATTTATTTAAATATGTACTTATCTTGTGATCAGAATATAAGAGTAAAATTTTTTGATACAACTGCATACAGTGGGAACAACCTTAGTTTGAAGGAAATTACCAGCCGAAGAGTTTTGAATCCTTAACACTTTGACTCCTAAGCCGGCCGTAACCGACCATGCAACTTATATACTAGTAAGGCGGATTTCGGGCGGTTTCTGTTCCGAAAGGGGGGAGAATGCAGTTGGGCGAGTGGTCATTAAAGGGACCGTTAAGGGAGAGATAAGAGATGAAAGACCTGTTATTGTAGTCAGGAGAAAAGGGGGAGAGGGGCGGACGAATCCATTCCACAGATCAATTAGTAAGCAAACCTCCGTATACAACTGTACTCAGATTTTGAGAACTCTTAATAGTCAGAGGGTTAATTGGAGCTGTGGTCCCATTTAGTCCCCAAAATTTCTTTAACTGGTTATCATCTGAGGGAAAAAAGACGCACCTCATCATCCCTGTTATCAGTACTTTTCTGGTTCTGATAACAGGAAGGATATCAGGCATACAATAGTTGTGCAAATTTCTGATATTTTTGTAGGTTTTATTTATCTTTTTTTATTTTATTGTTTGCATTTTCTGTGGGAACAGTTTCGGTCCACTCGCGTTAACCGTCAAAAATTTAAATTGGCGAGTACATCTCGGATGAGTATAAATTATTTTGACAAAGTTTTCGAAGAAATTGCTCCATGTTGAATTTCTGCGGTTGAAGATAAGGGCAGTGCAGATACTGCCTGTCATAAAAATGATGCAGATTCGTGGTGGCATTTGCAAAGACTTTTTTTAAATTTCGTATTTAGATATTTGTGAAGTAATCTTTGAGAAGTAATTTATATTTGTATAATTTATATTTGTATGTAATAATTATATAAGAGATACATTTACTGATTTATTCAAGTGATAAATACCTCATGTAAAACTTCCATTGAATTTACAAAAACTGACTTATATGTTTTTCTGAATGCTATAATGCTAGCTTCGAAAGAAATGGCACGACGTCACTTGCGCATAGAAATTTCATGACACCAATTAATGGTTAATGTCTTCCTTCAGGATTATACGATTGTTGAACAACTAAAACAGTATAATATCAATAATACTCTTGAGGAAGAATATTGTCTCTCCTTTAATAAGCTTGCGGATAATTTCATTCTTTTCTGTTGTATCATCCCATGCTTGATGGCTGGGTTTATAACTAATGTCTAGCGAACAGATAGCCCAACGGGATGTCGAAATTGTCAACAGATCTTAACTTTAAATAATTTGAAGATGAGAGGAAGGCATTTCGGGTATATTTTCAACATTTCTTGCTTTAAATAATATTTTGAGGGTTTTTTTCCAAGTGTAATCAAAGGATTAATCCACAGATGTAAGAAATTTTTAAGGTTTGCAGTATGAAAAATTATCTCCAGTGAAATGAAGTTTAATACTGAAGTCAATGAAACCAATTTTGTTTTCCAGTACTGGTTGAGATGTTGTTTCATCAGGCACGATGATGATCCTATAAATCAATTTAGACTGCTTAATGTGTTTAAATACAGGGGAAAAGCAAAGAATGTTTTACGAGTTCTCAATTTCTAAGAATATCCTAACAACTTTGATTGGATGAAAAAGGGGTGGTGATTTATCACAAAACATCAAGAATTCAGGTGAGAAAGATAGGTATTGCAAAATATCAATACGTCTAAAAATTTACTAAACAATCAGGAAATTAAACAAAAGTATTTTAGGAAAGCAATTATTTAAATACAATCATTTTAATCAAGTCCTTTTTACTTGTCATTTAAGGCTTTATTTTTCAAACTATTGCTATGCTCCTTATCGCATTGTTTAAAAATTTTTATATTGAGCTAATTGTCCCTAATATGTTGTTAACGCCTGCGAGTTCTCCAATTGGAGGCGCAGTATCGTGCCTTTTGTAATGCAGAGTCCATGAGTCATTCCACAATCGTCGGTTGTGATCTTTCCCCAGATAAGCAATTTTAATTTGCAGCAAAGTTGCAGCCATCTTTCTCTGCAAATCTGCAAGCTTGCAACAAATTTGACATGGCAGAAGTGCAAGCTTGAAACAAGTTTGAAGAGGCGAAGAACTTGCAGCAAGCTTGTCGCGTCAAACTCATTGCAAACTATAGCAAAAACAAAGTACGAACACAACCTCGGATTAGAGCTCGCGAACTACCGCTTCCTAAGCTGACGCTCTAAACCACTCGACCAGCTAGACTCCGAGAGGAGACGATAGATTGTGCTAATAGATCGCGCATACGATTTATTTTAAACTCTTTTTCTTGATTTCATTAATTTTTTTAAATTTTGTGTTGAGAATATGATTTGAAATCAAAGAGAGAGCGATTTTCGCTAATAACTACGTTTTTCTAGTAGAATAAATTATGAAATTAGGGTTCAAAGGTAATTACTTTTAAAATGTGACAAAATGTAAGTTATTATTTTTCAACAAACATTGACTGTTTTTCAGGTTTAATTTTGTTTATAAAGGTTAAAATTTCAACATTAAGAAAAAGGCGATATAGTTTTTTCTTAAATGCGAGTTCTATATCTAGTAAAAAGACGGAAAATGTTTCAAAATATTTTTTTATGAAAAAGTTAGTTTTTTCACAAATTATCATTGATTTATTGAATTAATAAAAGGAAGGACAATCTAGGAGATGCTATTAAAAATCGGATGTTTTTTTAAAACAGAGACAAAGATTATCTCTTATTGTGCTATCATCTTTGCAGCAAACTTGTTTTGCAATCGTGCTGTGAATTTGTCATGACACCTTCACAGCAAACTTGCATTGCAAGGAGGGGTGGCGCTAGTTGTCTATTTTCGCCGCAGTTTCGCCTTGTTATTTTGAAGCAGTTTCGCTACAACCTCGACGCGTCAAATTTGCCATGACAAGATAATATCAAGTAAAAATCAAACTTGCTGCAAACGTACGTGCTATCTGGGTCTCGTTTTGAATCGCTTGAGCGACAGATGCTTCCTGTCACACCGCCTCTGGGAATAAAACTTTTCTTTCTCATAAAATTTTACTACTTTAAGATTTATTCTAATTATTGGCTTGATCGTATATGTCTTTGTTTTTAATAACTTTATTTAAAGTTAACACTCCATTGCTCTGATTTATCCACTACACTATTCTCCATGTTGTTTTTTTGTTATTTTTGTTTTGTTTTACTCAGTTACTAGAACAGTTTACTAACAATGGAACATTTATTTATTTCAATAAAGTGGCACTGGTTATTGAGGAATCAATATGGGAAATTATATTTTCCTGTCAGTTAACAATTTTAAAAAATTATAAAGTTTCATACGCAGTTAAAAGCTGTGTAGAAATCACTGCGAAAACTGAAGAGATTTTATTTAGTATCTTAGTTATCATATTTCTCTGTATAACCAAATTGTACGTTCATTAAAATTATAATTATTTTTTTTGTTTCATTTGAATCCAACCGATTCTCTTAATCAAATTTGAAAAGCCAAAATAACAGATACTATGTAAGTGCTTAACTTTTCATCAGTCAGATTACTATTCTAACAAATTTGTTAATGGGACAATCCGACTGAATTCATCAACCAATACCCTTCCGTTTTCTGGCAATATTCGCAGATGTCGCAGTGTCCACAGACTTGTCTACCGTCACACACACCCAGATAAAAAAAGATCTACATAAAAAATCTGCAGAAAATCTGAATGTATTTGAAACATGTTTTCTTCAGATTTTCTGCAGAAAAAAATGTAGAATATCTGAAAAAATATGTTCCAAATACCTTCAGATTTTCGGCAGATTTTTCTGCAGTCAATTTCTGTACGATGTCGATTCAGATTGTGGCAAAACTTCAAACTCACCAAGACCGGGATTCGAACCTGCGTTCTTAGAATTGGCAGACAGGAACGCTAACCACAGTGCTACGCCGGACTACACGATACGGGTGTAAAATAATCTATTTGAGTTTTAGCGTCACCATAGCTCTAGTGGCGCCATTTAGTGGAGTAAAAATCAACCATGACCAGAATACATGTTTCAAAGTCGTAGAGATGAGTATTAGATGAGATTAGTAATATTTTGGATTAATAATTTATATTCGCCGTTTCAATAAATTACTTTTCCCTTCTTTTTGGAGGAAAATAGCTACTCAGAAAGACAGTTGGAAAACCAATCGGAAATTAATTAAATTATGGGGGGAAAGTCTAAAATGGTAAAACTTCAAATATTTATTTTAAAGATTAATTTAGAATTCATTTTTCAGTGGGACATTTAAAAAATTTAGTGCCTAAGACAATTTTCGACTGGAAATATTTTTCTTCTGACAAAACAAGCATTCCTTTCCTATACAAGTATATGGTCGATATCACTAATTCAAAAAGGAACTGATGAAACTCCTGTGTGCTGTAAAATTAAACAATAATGATAATTACATTTTAATTTTGTTTTATATCCTTTGGAAAATAAAGCTCCATTATTGGAGAATATGGTACAAAATATGTATTTAGAGAAATGCAGATATCATTAAATTGCAGTTAAATCTTCATAAAATCAACAGATTATTGGTCAAGTTTAATGATGTTGTGCAAATCTGCTAAATTACTGCAAATTGAATTGAAGACAAATTGCAGATTTTTTGAAATCTTTAAAAATCTTCAGGATATTTAAAGAAAAAAATAAAAAGATTTTTTTGCAGATTTTATGCAGATTAAATTGAAGAAAAAATGCAGATTTTTTTTCTGTCTTTAAAAAAATCTGCAGAATATTTTGAAAAAAATATAATAAAAAATTTTTTTGCAGATTTTCTGCAGATTGAATTGAAGAAAAAAATTCAGATTTTTTCTGTCTTCAAAACTCTGCAGAAATCTTTAAAAAACTTCAAATTATTTGCCTCCAGATTTTCTTTAGCTCGGTTGTTTTCATTCCATTCCATTATTCTGCAGTTTTTCTCCAGATCTTTTTTAGCTGAGCATAACCATCAATTTCGCCATTTCAAACTGAGTTGTTTAGAAGCAGATATGTCAGCCTCAATCCGTTTGATTCTTTTTAAGAACTGCCTCTGGAAACTGGAATAGAATTCATGAATGTCTGATCTACATTCTAGTCGAAGTGCGTCACTTAGCACAACAGGATCACATAATATTTGTCCACCCGATACATTCCAATCCGTAGTAGTTTATTGTATAAATCCCGCCATTCATTTTGATGAGAAATACCTTATTCTTACAAGGTTCCTTAATTTCATTTTTTTTCAGTTAATGTTCGATTTGCATGGTGGTGGTTTACTTCGCGGTACTGTTAATCAAAATTTCTGTTAGAACTCGCGATATAATTAGATAGTTTCGGCCTAAAATCAATAGTGTGAATTTAGAATCTGTGATACGTTCAATAATATTTTATGTTCCAATCTGATAAAATTTGTGAGTTTTATTGAATTATAGTTGTCTAAAATGCCTTACATCCTTTTCTTTTAAATTCACGTTCTAGTGGTAATGTCAACAAATTTCAGTCTCTCTTACAACAATGTTGCAATTTATCATCATTGTCCTGAGTTTTCTCACAGATTGTTCTGTATTCTCTAGAGTCACCAAGGAACAGAATTTTAATGTCGAAATATGCTCGGAATCTTTCCAACAGGCACACTTTCAAAGGTATACCAAACATGTGGTTTTTCTGAAGTGATTGTAAATTAAAAGAATTAGTTAATAAAATATAAGCATCTCTTTTATAAAACTTTTTGTGTCCATTTAGCGAACATGGTGTTAATCTTGTTAAATAAATGATATTTTAAATGAATATTTAATAGGATATTTTTGTAACAAATGCTCTGAGATGCTCCAAAGTTTAGTTTATTATATTTTTTCATAAAAATGTGTAGTTTTTCCGTCCAAAATGGAATGCGTAGTTTTTTGATATCAAGGAACTTCTCATAAACTCGTTTTGTAAGAAGTTATGATTTTATTAGACCAAAGTACTTTTCATATATTTTATTCATTAGTTTTTATTAGTATTAAATAAAATTACACTCATGTCGAATCAGTTATCATAGCCAGGTTAAAAAAATATAATAAATATGAAAGAAAAATAAAATTTATTCATTCATCATATTTATCCATTGATTTCTGAATAGTAATAATCTAAGATAAGATGAAATAAGTTTGAAGAAATATATCTTTGCTTTTGTAAGTTAAGCTTTGAAAATTTACTTACTGTATTTTCCAGATGATATATATATTTCCATATTTATCTTACACATAAGTATATCAGAATTTTTGAATTAAGACTAAAATATTTTATTCAAATATTACATTTCTCTGTAATATTTTTCTTCCGCTTCATGTCCTAACTTTTATACAGGTAATATAATAGAAGATTTAAAGTTTACTATTTTATATTTATTTTCCTATTCTATGAAGCGCATAAAAAACTTTATATTTGTTCTTCCAATTTGACAGATTTTACTTAGTTTATTATAAATCTCATTCTCCAATAGAGAACTCAATTCTTTATTCTAATAAATTCTGGAGTTTGAGACATCGGAAACCAATAATTTCATTATATGGTTAACCTGATGAAGTTTGACAACTTTGAAACATAAACTGATATTTGAAAATTCTATAGTTTTATAGATATATATACATAGTTATATACAATGATGAAGTCGCTGAACTCCACAAATTTTCAATATTTAAAATGCATATGTGTTCTATCCTTAGTAACTTTTATTCACTGTTCCTGGATATATATCTGAACAATATGGAATTGTTTAAAATCCGTGCGTTTTCTACATTATGAAGTTTTTTATTCTCTATTTTCAGTAGAATATATTCTAATTAATCAACTAATTCATAAGTTTCTCCTTTCTGTTCTTGAAATGGACATTTTCTGAAAAAAAATTCAAGGATAAACACTTTAATTGCCAAATATCTCTAAACTACAACTTCACCCATTTAATCTCTCGTTTTTAATTTGTTCTCTTCAGGAATTTTATTTAATAGTTGTAGATGGCTAAATTAGCAAATAAAAACATTTCATGAGAAAGAGAATTCAATGTTTTTTATATATATATTTCGCTTGAAATTATACACTCTTTGAATATTTTTTGTTATTTAACAGACAGAATAATCCATTGATCCTCTGAGACAGGAAACGAGATAATTCTAGAATTGAATGAAAATAAAACTTATATAACCCTTTTCACTTGCATTGTTCTCTCCACCTTCCCACTGTTTGGTCGTAAATGCTATATTATTTATGTTTTCTCAAAATGGCTGCTTTTTAGTTTATTTTTGTACACACTTAGATACGTGTACTGTGTATTTAGAGAGAATAAAAGCATCCCTCTTCAGATTTCTCTAGAGAAAAAATATAGTTGTAATACAAACTGTTACTTTCTCGATGTTATGAATTTCAGAATATGTGAAAGCAAATGGCATAGAGAGTTCCTAAAATAAATGAGATGTAAATATAAGAGAATAGGCTTAACATTAAAAAATCAAGTGAAGTATTTTAGTAATCTCATCATAAATTTGATGCGTATTAATAACGAAATTATATTGTGAAGGCGTAAAATATATTTTAACACTCATCATAAGTCAAAAAGCCATTTCATTTAATTTTAATAATGCAAAGATTTCTGTTCTAAAAACAACTGGCAATATTTAGAAAATGTTCTAAAAATATTTGTTTCTTTAGGCCACATCTCTGCTGAAATTTCATCATCTACCAAATTCTTATAAAGATTAATCTGTGCACTTCAATATTTTTCATGTTCGAGTCTGATTCAACATTTCTCTTAAATCAAAATTTGCAATCAGAAAATATAATTCGTTATTTCTAATTATATTTAAGTGGTTGTCATCCTTTTGCATGTAGACGTGATTTTATAATATTAAATAGGCCATATACTGAATGATGCTTATATTTCTTCATTTTTTCTTACTTTAATGAATTGTAACAAACTGTAGAGAACATAGCCCACTTATTTACATTCTCTGGAGCTAAAGTGATATGGCTGAAATAAAATCTATTTGTTCGTACTAAAGTTAAATCTTTTGCGCAAAATATTTTCTAATTTTTTTTTCTTAGAAAGAAATATTTATATTACAGGCATTTTTAATTTGCTTTCTTTTCTTGAAGAACTTAGTTCTATTTTTTTAGAATCAGTATTTTTAAATAATATAAAGAGATTCACAATCCTTGCATTAATTGAATTGAATTTTTTCAAATATTTATCCTAGAGGCTCATAGTCATTTCCATCATATCAAGGAATTTCACCTTCTGGTAGTTGCTTAAGAATGCAGCAAAATTTTCAGTTAAATCTTCCTCAATATATGAAGACGGACTTTTCTTTTTAGTTGTTATGTTGATTTAGTTAGTTGTTATGTTAAGTTCAACCTAAAGATTCAGCCTGACATTTCTTACAAATAATTTGGCACACACTACAAGTAGAGTTTCTTCCATTTTCTTGAGGTTAAGCTGATTTGTTCTACGCCTAGTTTTTCCCCACTTTCTTCTTAGTCTCTGTCTTGCGGCGGCGTTTTTTGTGATGCAAGTTTCGATTTAACACCATTTATGGCTTCTCATCATGAAAATCACATTCCAATAAAAAAGGAGACGTTGCTATTTGAAAGTTTCGAATTATTGTTACTGTAAAC
The DNA here is from genome assembly GCA_013235015.1 of Araneus ventricosus. Classification (NCBI taxonomy): domain Eukaryota; kingdom Metazoa; phylum Arthropoda; class Arachnida; order Araneae; family Araneidae; genus Araneus; species Araneus ventricosus. The sequence goes on along the minus strand of BGPR01007102.1, from coordinate 18,787 downwards.
ATAACTGTGAGAGCTGGAGGGATGTTTTACACATCATTCTTTAGTGCGTAACTTGAAATACTACATCAAAATTTCATTCCTTTTCTTTGAACGGTATGATCGCTAGAAACTCGATTATCGGCAAAGATTTTTGAAATCACCCTGTATTAACTGAAATGCAACTCAGCCTTCATAAAACAACATTTCTTCTTTCAGTTTGTGTTTATTTCAAATAAATCTGTAGGAAAATTTGATTTCGTGATTACTTCTTTGAAATGTTTCCTTTGCAGCAATAAAATAGCAAAACAGTCTTAAACGAAACCATAAAACACTACAGAAACAAACAGACATTAGATAAATAAAATAATTAATAAATGGTAAGGGATCAAAATTTATACCGCAACCATTTACTCTTAAATCTCTTTACTATTCATGAATTTTCCAAGTATATTTGAGGTAAATAGGATCAAACTTCATATGACTGTTCAAAAAAAGTTTTCTTGCAAAATAATTTGGTATAGTTCAAATAGTTTGTGGATATTGTTGGTGGCGAATATATTCGTCTATTCTTCAAAGATCTCATGGTAGATAGGTAAAATATTTCCTTTGTAATTAAAATCTCATTTCCAAATAATTTCTTTGTCATCTGAAACTTTATCGCCTTGTATTTGTTTAATGTCTTTGGATAAGTTGGCTGATGTGAGGACTGGAACCTTTGTCATCTGAGCTAAGTGTTATATCTGAAAAGGCTGTATCTTAATTTGTTAACCTGCTACATTTGCATCGGTTATGATTGCACGGTAGAAGAATTTAAGGATGGACGGCGTGATTTTGAGAAGTTCAAATAACATGAGCAGCCGAACATCAGCTCTCCAGATTTCCTGGGCGTACTTAACTGAAAACATTTGAGTTTCGAGGACAGATCTAACTCCTCAACTGATCTCCCTTTATTCGTTAAATTATATGATTTATAAACTTATAAGTAAAAATTAAATAATTCATAGACATATAACTTGGTGCAAAAATGATTGGTAATTTATTAACATATCTAGTGTCCTATGGACAAGTAGTTGAATCAATAAGACAATACATCCCCAAAACAGAAAGGGGGTCATCTGATCACCCAGATAGCAAAGAGAGCTTGTTTAAAAGGTTTTGGAAACCTTGTCGTCAGCAAGGGTAAAGGGTTGTCACAAAATTTTCCATGACAAGGGTTGAACCTTTCGTCAAGGTAGCGGAAAGGTTCGCTAGTCAACAAGAAACAAGGTTTTTAGTAAGATTTCCCTAGCTTTTATTACAAGCTTGTTTCAGGCTTTTCAAAAGGTTTTCAAGAGCCCTCCTTCGGCGGACAAAATAGAACACCAGGTGGTTCATAAAAAGCTTTCCTACGTCATTTGGAATCGTTTCCGAAACGGTTTGCGCGGAAATGTTTCCGTGGACTTGTCGTTCAAACCTTATCGGTGAGGTAGTTCATAAAAATCTTTCCTATGTAAACCTTACGCAATGGTCTCCGAAACGTTTTGCGCGGAAATGCTTTCGCGGACAGCCTATTTAAAGTGAAATAGCAACCTTTCCGTAACCTTCTTTGCTATCTGGGCAGATAGTCCAAAAAAATACGCATCAGTCCGACTGCAGGATAATAGGTGCAATGACCTTTTAAAGCTACGATTCTCCTATTAAACATGTCTTTAGGTACTATTTATCCGCCCGTAGCCGGATGAACAACTTCTATACTAGAGGGGCGGATTTCGGTCAGTTGTTGTTCAGAAAGTGGGGAAAAGGCAGTTGTGCAAGTGGTCATTAAGGGACCCCTTGGGGGAGAGATAAGAGATGAAAGGCCTGCCATTCACATTTGACAGTGATGGACTGCTGCTGGCTTCTTGGATATCTTCATTCGGTCACCGAAAGAGATATGTGGCGTACTATTTTGTGCTTTTGTGAAATAAATTTAAAAAGTACTACTTTTCACTCAACTAATTCTGCATTGATTAGAATGGGAAAAGTATTAAATTTTAAAAATATCGTGTATAAATTTAAATTTCTGAGAAACTGGTTTAATAAAGTTGACCTTATTAAAAAAATTTATAATCAAGAAAAAAACTGGTGTGTCGGTGAGTCGACGCACGACAAAAGCGAAGATTCTTACGTTTTTCTATATAATTAAATGAATAATGGTAGAACCACACACACACTCTCTCTCTCTCTTTCGTTCAGTTCCCTCCCAAATGAAATAAAACATTTAAAAATTCTATAATTATTTATTTATAATAATGATAATAAATACAAATATATATAAACTCATTATTTATTTATAATTTATGACAAATACAGATAAAAAAATAAAAGGCATATAAACAGTTATTGAAAAGACATTTATTCACATTTTTATTAATCTGTATATTGAAACAAAAAAATATAATATAATCATCTCATTCAATCATGGAAACAATTGATTGTGATAAATATAATACAAACGTATGCGGTTATATTTTAGTAATACACCTGGAAAAACTGCATGAATGGTTGTGTTAAACTTTGTAATCGACACTCCCAGTTTACTGTCCATAGCTAAATTAAATAAATCGAAAAGGAATTTTACAAGTGGCTATGATTTTTTATCCTCAAAATTGATATTTAAATCACCAGCCAACACTGTTCTCCAGTTTATATACGTTATATGCATGTCTTCAATACGTAAAACTCGACGGGGCATGGCATAGTGGTATAGCGCACCTCCTCTAGTCGAAAGGTTGCGAGTTCGAATGCGCTTACCTAAGATCGCCATTAAAAAGCCGCGAAATACGTATAACTCGAACCTTCATATCCTCCGTATGTGCCAATTATATACGAGATTCGTGGTTAAAATATTATTAGTAGTACTTTTGGTATGGTAAATTACCACGCCTCCAGTACGAACGCACTTGAATTTAACAACGAGATGAAATTAGGAATCTCAACCGCGCTTGCGCTGGTATGACGCCCCCTGCCCCGCGACGAGGCCGCATGGATGCGCCTCCTCTGGTATGACGCACCTCTGTTCATGACGCTCACTTTTTCTTCTCCAACTCTTCACCTGAAGCCTTCATTAAGAAGCTTTCCTTCAAAAATATCACTCTTTAACTTTATGGATACATAGTGTTGCCTTTAACTCTCTCGATACTAGAACGTCCCAAACGCCCCTTCAAGGAAAAGACGGTGGCCGTCCGAAACGTCCGAATATCACTGTGAAATTTCCACCTCCTTTCGTTAAGTGTGATTGATTTCACACCCGCGGCTTCCGCTTTCCTTGTTAGAGTCGCTCGCCCATATGGATTTTCAGAAAAAGGGGGGGGGGGGGCTTAGAATATGAATAGTGCCAGTTGTCATTGTGGTTTTAGAGTGGATGAGTGAATTTCCCTTATTTTTGAAAGAGGAACACGAGCGTTCCCGTATTTTGAGGTCACTACTATCTACTGATCTCAGGAATCAGAGGGTTAAGCAAAGTTAACATTTACTCCAGCAAAAATATTCAAAAATATTTGACACATGAGTGCGTACCTGTTTGGCTAATTGGGCTTGATCGAAGGATTCAGGATAAAAAAGAAATAGGCAAGTCGAAGCAATGTTTAATATGTGATCCTGATGTGCCAGAGTTTTGGGCTAACATTGTTACTCAATGTTAGACTTATTTCATCAGTCACCCTACTTATTGGTCACACCTTGTAAAATTGCATGGAAAATGTTCTTTCACCGACTAAGAGTGACATCTGCTGTCACTCATCCGAGGACTGTGTCAGTCAATTTGTGTCTCTTTTGCGGTTTCTTCCACTAGTCAGTAGAAAAGGGGAAAGGGGGTGGATGAATCCATTTCACCTATGCATTAGGAAACAAACCTCCGTTTACCACTGTACTCAGATTTTGAGAGACCTCAGGAGTCAGTGGGTTAAAAGCAGTGGCGGAGTTTGACTGTACGAGGTCATATGCGCAAAATTGTTTTGAGGCCCTACCCCCTACCTAATTTAAATTTGTCGTAGGTTTAGCACTGGGATGTAGATAGAATAGATTTTGAGGCACGAGGCGAGCGCCTCTAACGCCTGTGCGAAAAACCGCCACTGGTTAAAAGAGAGGTTGATTAAAAAAGGTGAGACGAGAAAAAAAATAGAAAAAAATGAGATTTATTTATTCAATATACCAATAATACTTGTTAATATCTTGTTTTGGAATGCGGTGTGTCGTTTTCTGTGGGGTTGGGGGTTACTAAAAAAACTTCCCATTTATGTACCTCTTTGTGTGTTTCTTTGTCTGGGTTGAATTTTTTCGGGTTTTTTTAATCAGTTTTTCTATATGAATTTTTAAGTGCCTTTGAAGTGAAAAAACGTTTCTATAAATTCCCCCCCCTGGGGAATTGTATTCTTTATTTCTCCATTGCTACACAGTTTAGTGGATTTTCTTTATTTTGGCTGGTTTCATATTTTAATTGGATATTTAGTAATAATGTAATTACTCAGGATTATTCTGAGATGTATTTAAATTCCATCCCTGTTTGTGGGTGTAATATGTGCAATAATTTGGTGTATTGTTGTATAATTTATTGCATAATTCGGGCTTATATTTGCATGTTTCCTAAATCCACCCAATCTCTTCTTGCCCCTGGAGACTGGGGGGACTGTTCCCTTTCGTGCTAACGGCAGTCTCTCTCTTTTTTCCCTGGTTAATTATTTTTATTCCCCACCATCCCACTAAGGACATTACAACCTTTTCGGTAGTCCGGGTCGGTGTGGGTTCCTTTCCTATGTATATAGAAGTGTTTAGATGAATGTACAAGCATTGTATAGAATACTTGCATATTTTAGAATCACGCTACTTCAACCTTATGAATGAGAAATTTTTTAAGTCTCTTAATACTCACAATTCTGTCAACAAAGACATATTTCATTTAAAGGACAAAAGCAAAATTTATTCAACCCGGTTTTGATCTCAAATACTTCTAAACAGATCAATATCTATAATATTAATCTACTGTCAACGTAAAGAAGCAGTACATTTTTTAAAAATTTCATTTCGGGAAAACCTCCTTCCTTTGCTTGTAATAATTCTTAAGATTCACTATCGAAAGAAAAAACCATTTCGCTTCCAGTATTATATGAAATGAGAAAAATGAAATCCGCCATAAGAAATTTAAAGCTGAAATTCTTCGAAAAGGACAATCTTTATCCTCTTCTTTTTCCTAAAACCTGGAATATTACCTGAACTATCACTAGTCATTAGAAGACTGATAAAAGTATGACATGGGGGAAATTTTCCGTGATTACTTTTTCGGTTACAGATACAATTATGTTGCTTTTTGTTCCATTATCATGTATCTCCAGCCTTTTACTTTCCAGTCCATTGCGTGCGAGGATGGGTTATCGTCCCATGTCTGCAGCAATTTCTGTGTACGTTTTGAAAATGATGTTCTTATGTGACTGATAGAGATGGTACTAGAGAAGAGGAAGGACACTTCTTCCTTTTATAGCTCCAATCAAGATCTTAAAATAACTTGAAATGGATAGAAGTGCATTGTAAATGAAACCTGAAATGTGTTCATTTCTTGTTAAAAGTTTCTTATGCATACAGTTGCTGAACTTTTTATCACGCAATTTAATCTGTTGTTATAGATCAGAAATGACTGCAAAAGTATTTTACTTGGTTTTTCCAGATATTTTTCATTTCAAACAGCATTTGAATTCAATTGCTACTCGAGCATCAATGTTATCCTTAGGTTCTGTCCTCCAATTTCTTACTGAATGTGAAACAAATGATATTTTATCAATTTAAATGGGGTTCAAATAAATTCTCTCGTTCTATTATATAAATTACAGTTATTTTTTTTTAAAACAATGACAAATATAGTTCATCGTTTCATAAAATTTGACATTTGTGGGCGTGCCAGCAGCGTGGCACATTCTCTCCCGACTGTCACAAAAATGTGCCGGCTGTTGTAGCTTTTAGCTGCCGGTTGTCACGTCGGCGTGACAACAGCTTTAGTGAAATTAGGCTAAATTAGAAAAAGTGCGCCGACCCTGAGCAGCCACGTGCTTTGGGAAACGTCGGCCAGATCGAACCGCACGTCTTCCGTGCGACTGTCCTCAAAGGGTTAAACACTTGAACGATTTGTATATTAATGACAGTTAAATACTTGAAGAAATTTTACAATAATGTGATTTAATATTTGAATCAATTTGTTGCTTTTGTTGTTAATTTCTCTAATTTTAGAATATTTTCTTAGTTTTGAAAAACCCTAATATATAGAATTTGGAACTCCAATGAAAACTAATAACTATTGTCAAGATTTTAAACTATTGACCAATTCAGCAGGAACAGCACAGAGAGTGGATTTAGTTTTCACGTCATCTCCGGAAAAAAAGTGGAATAAAATTTTCCGGAAAATGTTGTTTTCGAAGAAATGAAAAAATAAAACGGATTTTATTATAACCTAAGCGAATATTTATTTCTTGGATGGTGAAGCTCAAATTTCACTCGAAAAGCAAAAATTCTTTTATTAGACTTAGAGTGTCAATAGAGGTAAAACTCAAACTGGCTAACACAAAAAAAATTATTGTGGAAATCAACAAAGAAGTTACGGCATAATTTTTCGATGGCTTAAAATTCATATCATTATATAATTCAGAACAAAGTACATAAATAGAAATTTTGAAACATACATAATTCTTGGAAGAAAACGTATTTTCCTTTTACTTGCTGAAATAAAAAATAGATTGCAAGATACTAACAGTAATGTTCTGCTTTGGTGGACTACGGCTGATGCTGGTAACAGGAAATGAAAGAGCCGATTACTTTTCTAAGAAAGCCACAGAAAAACAAGAAATCGATTTTTTGTTTTTGCAGACCAAACAACATAGAAAGAGGGAAATGAGAAAAAAAATATTAGGCAAAATTGGCAAATTTTGTGGGATCATTCAAGTAAAGGTATACAAGTCGAAGGTTTATTTAAGAAGGTTGATGAAAAAATAGTTTCAGGTGATTTTTACTTAAATAACATCCTTACAGGCCACGGAGCATTTGAAACCTATCAAAACAGATTTCTTTGGAAAAAGTCCCTGGTGCATTTAATGGAAAAGTTGAAGAAACTGTGGAACATGCTATTATTAAATACGATGCATGGCAAACACCAGAGACACTTACTTAACAAATAACAGCAGCTCCATTAAAGAACTTTTGCAGACAACAGATAATCAAGAAAACGTATGAAACTGATTGTTAGAAATATTCTAGCCCCTATAGATTTAAAATGTAAGTTAGATGCAAAGGAAAAAGATAGAAGGGGAGTTTGGACTTTATAAACTCTTCTTCTGGGAATCCACAATTTTTTAGATTACATTTTATATTTAAGAATGTTTTTAAATTCAACATATAAACCCTATTGTAATTTTCACACATAATTAAATAATTTCAAATATTTTGTAAAATCAGCTGCTTTTATTGTCCACTGCATTTCAGTAGAATACTTATTTTATTGCTCTCCCTATGTAAAGATTTGATAGATTGTTAATATGTTAAATTAATTTGCCAAATTTTACAATCAACTTTTGTTATATTTGACTTAACCCTTTGAACGGCAAAAATATTTCAGCTGAATGCTTTGAGAACGGCCTCCCTGCAGCTAAATGGTGAACGCAATTGTTTCGGAGCCGGTTTTCGGGTAATGAACAGAGAGCAACTTTCTACGCCGGAGCCGGTTTAAGAGTAATAATCGAAGAACGACTTTCTGCGACGGAGCCGGTTTTAGAATAGTCATCAGAGAGCGACTTTCTACGTTTCAGCCGGTTGAAGGGCTAAATGACTACAACTATTTATGATATATATACTGTTTTTTATTTTGCTCTAATATTGTTTTCCAAAAGTTTTAACTATTTATTGTAAATACTGCCGAACAAAGGACTGCAACCAGCGGTTGACGTAGCTCAGTTGGTAGAGCACTCGACAGTAAGTATATTTGTCCGCAGATCGAATCCCAACAAGAGGAGTTAAATCCAAAGGCTGGTATTTTAAATCAAAATGTTATTTATTGTTTAGTATATTCCTAAGCAGTTCTAGACCTTTCTTCTAGATGGATGATTCTAGAATATTTTGTTAAGTTTTAGAAAATATGGGAAAATTCTGTTGTGTTACGAGATGATTAAAGCTAGTTTATTGTTAAACCATATTTTAGTAATTCCTTGCATCTTCGTGACAATATTTAAAAATTTATGTTCACCTAAGAATTCGTATCGTCATTTTCAGGTCAGCTTTAGAATCTGATGGGTCCGGATAACACTTTTATGTAAATGAAACAATATGACATGAAGAAGCATCAATAAAAAATAATTAGCAATTTCCTTCAATGTAACACTGTCTCATAATTAGGCCTCCGACAATCAATTTACAGTAAAAGCTTAAATTATGTTCCTCTGGCAAAGAGAAATTGTTAGATTTTTAAAAATCTAATTTGTTATTTCTCCCCTTTCTATGATAAAAATATTTCCACCAATCATAATATATTATCTACAAAACATTCTGTTGATATCTCTCATCCCAGGTTTTCTCTTACGAATTTCTTCAAACGCTTCGGAAGATTTATTAATGATACTTCAAAAGCAATTTTACTAAGAAAACTTCGGACCCAATTTCCCTATCAAATTAATATATATTTTACACAGTACTGATAAAGAATATCTGCAGGATTCAAAGTGTGAGGAAAATTACATTATAAATTAACTTGGCAATTTTTTTCTGTAAATTTTGAGTTTAACAGTCATTCGTGGTTTCCTGGCACATCTTCGAAGCATTTGTATTATAATGTAATCACGCTGAGTGCATTTGTGATAGTAAATATAAATGTGATAGAAAACCCAGAAACATTTATCATTTTTATTCGAGCTCTTAAGAAATTCATCCAAATTATGTAATTCTAGAATAATTTAATCATCTAGATTTTCACGCTATAAACCTCAAATTGTAAGTTTTCAGCGTAATCTTGAAAAACGATCATGAATTTCACAATTTATAACTTTTTGTTTCGGACTAAAGTGATAAATATGTTTTTTAAAGGAATATATATTCGTTCAGAAATATCTGTGTGCATTTATAAAGAAGCGAGGGGAAAAATATAGTGAATTTTAGCATTTTCACTCCTTTAAATCTTTTCTGGAATATTTAATGCTGGTTATAAGATATTCGTGAAAACTGTATTTATTCTTCTTATAACAGAATTATTATAAAGATTATATTAAATTAAATATTCTTAATTGATTTTTCAAAATATTCTGAAAATCTTATCATGTCCTCTTCATCTCTTTAAAAATAAATATAAAAGCATGTAGACTACATCCTAGCATGGCTAGTCTGCATGCTCTCATGCTAGAGATGTATATATCCTCTGTATCTAATACATCAATATTAAGAAATTCTTATTAACGTTTAACTATAAAAATATTAACATTTTTATGCTTGAAATACAAAAAATAACCCCGAATAAGAAGAAAATCTCGTTTTTGTCGTATATAAAATCTTAGTTTCGATGTTTTTCTTTTATCATGCTAAAAATACTTTCTTTTATTACATAATTATGTGTATAAGTAACTTTAAAAATTATTTACCACTAAATTCCAGCAGTGCTAAAAAGCCCAGAATTAATAACAGGAACTAATGTACATTTGTTAAAAATGGAACAACGATATGTTCCTTAATATATTCAGTATTTCGGATGGCATCTCTATATAGTTAAATGCAGCATTACAGCATTATTTTATACGAAAAAACGTGTTTCTTACTCAAAAATGTGTGTGTCTGTGTCTTTTTTAACCCATGTATGAAAGAAAATATTTTATAGTTCAACGACTTAGGTTTAAGAATCCTTATTCTGTCATATTTCGCCTATCTACCTATTTTTCCCATTTTTTAAAACTATTTATCAATTTTTGGTCATAGTAATTCATTTTTTTCTGAGAGCTATCTTTATTATCTGCTGTCAACGTTTATATCTTCTTATTCTAAGAGATTGGAACAAAGATTATTACTCAAAGTACCTGCTTTAAGGACATTCCAATAATCAATTTTAATAAATATTTAACTCTGTTTGTAAAATAGCAACCCTCGGCCCTCATAGCATTGGAAGGATGAACTATTGGTAGAGTAAGAGACCGAACATTTCGAATATTCGTTGAGCAAAACTAAGCACTCATACACATTAAATTTATAAAAAAATAAACGATTATCCTTCCCTTGGTCGTGTGTTTGCTGAGTCCTGGTATAAGTTGATTAGAAAAGTATTTTATTCTTCAGTTTGAAAAGTCTTTTTCTCATCTGAAAAAATAATAATAATATTTTTTTATTATTATTTCTTATTTTTATTCTTATCGCTTTTACTTCTTCAAATATCTTATAAACTTTTTTATTTGTTCTTAAAGACAATCCTTAAAATTAAAATGAAATAATATTTTGTGTTATTTTTTTGTGTTGTGTACCGGTTTTTACGTATTCTTTCCCTCTCTCTGTTTTGTTCATGTTTTTTCCCATTTTGCGTATTTTGCCATTTGTTTCGTGTTCTTATTTGTTTGGTCTGTGAATTGTTTGTTCTGCATTCTTTGTGTTTTGTATTTTTGTGTTTTGATTGCTTTGTATTTTTTGGTTTTTTTCTTCTTTTTTCTGCTTTGTATTCTGTTTGGCGTTGTGTCTTGTATTGTTATCACCGCCGTTTTGTTGTGCATTCTTGTGTCTGTAGCTGTTATGTCATTGTGCTTTGTTGGCTTTGTATTTTTGGGGTTTTATTTGCTTTACGTTCTGTTTTGGGTTGTGTCTTGTATTGTTATTACCTCCGTTTTATTGTGCATTTTTGTGTCTGTATCTGTTATATCAATATGTGCAATAATTGTATGGCATTGCTCTTAAGTAAAACTTCTTTTTAAATATTTAATTTGCCTTTTTAAATATGGTGAGGTTGCTTGTAGTTGATACCCACAACCCTAATTCGTGCTCATATTTCTCTTTCCCGCGACGTCATCAGATGACACTAAAACCATTGGGTTGAGTCGACCCTCCTGGGTAATGGAATGGAATGGAAACAACCTCGCTAAAGAAAATCTGGAGGAAAAAAATTTGAAGTTTTTAAAGATTTCTGCAGATTTTTTGAAGACAGAAAAAATCTGAATTTTTTCTTCAATTTAATTTGCATAAAATCTGCAAAAAATTTCTTATTATATTTTTCTATAAATATTCATCAGCTTTTTTTGAAGACAGCAAAAAATCTGCATTTTGTCTTCAATTCAATTTGCAGTTTTTTAGCAGATTTTCACATCCTTAAACTTTACCAATAATCTGTTTATTTTTTGAAGATTTAACTGCAATTTCATAATGACGATTCATAATACACAAATTATGATTATATTGAAAGAGAATTCGAAGTAAATGCATTGAAAAATAAATTAAATATGAGATTTTCTATCAGTTTATTTTTAACTGCACATCATATCATCATTTTTCTTTTATAATTTAAATGCCAGCTACATAGGGCAGCTTATGTAAAAATTCCAGTTCTCTACCGATAAGATTCAGAAAGATTTGGCATTGCAAGAGCTGAATTACGTTTGTTCTCTAAGAGAAACAAAATAATGAGGCTTTTTTCCACAAGCTGATATTTTAAAACTTGAATCTTCGAACAGTAATATTGAATTGCATAAAAGTTGAATATCCTGAATGCTTACGCATACATTTAAATTTAATACATTCGGTATACAAATTAAATGCATACAACTGCACTTCGATGATAACTATTCGCAGATTTAATTTTTAAAAATATCAGTTTTTGAGAATACGCTCATCAATTTGCTTCTCTTAGAGAACAAAAGCAATTCAGCTCTTTCAGTGCCGATATTTTTCTGTATCTTAACGGCAGCGAACTGGAATTTTTATATAAGCTGCCCCATATATCTGACTTTGAAATTATGAAAGAAAAATTATGCTTTGTTACGGGCATGTGCAGTTAAAAATTCATTAATACATATAATATTTCCTTTATTTTTCAATGTATTTACTTTGAATTTCGATACAATGCTTTTCTAAAATATTGTCACGTATTCTCTAAGTTTCGTATAATTTTGTTGAGAACAGTGCATGTTATAAGCAAAAAGCATGTGTTAAAATTTGGGATATATTTAAAAAACCTTTATATATTCCTGAATATTAGTGGTATTTTTACGAAAATATAAGTAAATATCATGCACACCAAACGAAATCATTGATGAAAGTTTAATCCCGTTATAAGTTTTCTATGAAACGGGATGAGTCGAAATCCCTTTTCGTCTTCATCACTTTCTGGTCGCCCCCCCCCTAAATGCCATCGTGTCGAGATTTTCACTGTAATACGTGAGTTCCGACTACTATATGTCCCACGGCTCTCCGCAACTGATTGCGAACCGTTGTATCTATATTAACTCCAAATTTGTCAAATATTAAGAATTGAGCTAAACTTTTGGACACGAGTGTACCACATCGAGAGTCAAATTATGATGTCCTGCGTCCCTAAAACTAATGCTGTCTTCACAATGAATAACAACATTGGATAAACTTTTAAAAAAAGCGATGAAGAGAAAATATTGGATTTTTTATTTGGGGGGGAGCAAGGTCGACTGTTCACAGATCTACTAGTTAAAATTGGAAGAATATTATCTGCTACTGGTGTGACGTTTATTATCGTATTTATCACAATTTTTATATTGTTATAATAAAATATTAATCTCATTGTCTCATCAAGATACTTCTTCTATCTTCAGGTGCTTTTTCCTTTGTCAGTGTTATGATAGTTGACCAATCGAAGTGATCTCTGCTTCAACTCCGTTCAGCACTTCGTCTATCTGTGAATCTGTTTGTTAAGCAGTCACCACCAAACGCTTTGTTCAAATTCCTTCGAATTCTGCACGGAGGTTCCTTGAGCTCATGAAAAAGCAACATATATGTCAGAATTTTTTCACGTGTTTGTGACTCAATGGCGATTTTCGCACCATTAAAACATTTGAATTCTTTGTTATTGGTTAGTTTATTTACATTACATCCCGTTTGGAAACAGCACGAGGGCTATTTTGGGACGAATTTCGATATTTACAGCCGCTGTCAAATGACGAGGACGACGCTTGAGCTGGCATCCCTTCTCCAAAATTATGCTCCACACCAGCGGTTTTCGAGCCTGGAGCCTTCATCCCACGAAGCCTTCACCTTACCACTAGGCCACGGAAGCCTTTCTGTTTGGTTTTGGCGATATACTTAATTGTAATTTTGTTAATTCTAATCACAGCAAACATTTAATTTTAATTTTTTAATTATAACAAAAGCAAGCATTTAATTATGATTTTGTAAATGCTGATAGAAAAAAAGATTGGTGTAAATAATTCGAATTGAAAGAAACGTATGTGTGTGAGAGAGATAAGATCATTGATGTGTTCCATGCTGAAAGTTACTTTTTCATGTTCAGTTCCCTCTAATCGTTTATCTCTCTTTTCGAAAGTATGGTATTTCCACGATTTTACCGAAATGGTTCATGTTGTAAATACTTGATGACTACCTCCATTCTCGAGTGTAAAATTAACTAAGCATCTGTTCCAGTACATTTTTTATGTAACGTTATTAAGTTAATGTATAAGATTTGTAAATACAGGGAATAAAATTTGTGTTCAATGTAGGTGTTCAATATTGTACACTGATTGGTTTAAGATTGTAAATATAACTTCGTAAGACACAGTATTCATTGGGACAAAGAAAGTACCTCCTCGAGAGACAAATTATGATATCTGTTATCCTGGAAATAGTGTTGTCTCCAAAATGAATGACAACGTTGGATAAAGCTTTAAAGACAGCGATGAAAAACATATCTAAGATTTTTTGTGGGGATGGGAGGCACGAGCTCAACTGTTCACAGAACTACTAGTTAAAAAGTAACAACTCTTCCACAATACAAGATCAAACTTCACAAAAACACTCTAATATTTATAGGTAAGCATAGTTGTTGATCTAATTATATTAATATAATAAATAATGTCTTTGTTATTATCCCAAAAGACTTTAAAGTTTATATTGCACTTATATGAAAATATTTCTACGTGCATTATTATAATTACTTCTTTGACACAATTCAGCTCCCAGACACATGATCATTAGGATATTCTTAATTATACATAACATTTTTATACACTTCGGGCCATTACCATGATAATTCTGCAAACAGAATCAAAATTTTTGTAGACTTACAGAATCTTGAATGCAAACTGCGGGTTATTTCAACACTAAAAACTTTTTAATTCAAAAACATCTAAGGCTGTAACATCATACCATCATCATACAGCAACTTACAATGATTCCACATAAAAGTTTTAAAACTTATCTATTAAAAGTCTGGCCAGCTCCCCACAATTATTCGAACAGCTAATGGTAACATCATCACTCTGAGAGTGCGTTTCTAACATCCACATTCTCTGATAACTCCTCCAAATGATTGTGTAGTTTGGAATGTAATTTACAGGGACAGCCTAGAAACAGATCTTGCTTTATTAGTCGTCCCATTAGACTTCACTCCAAAATCCTAATTTCTTAACGAAGCCCTCGGGGATATATAGTCGTTTCATCACGTCGCTGCTAATGAGCTGGTATAATAAGTAAAGAACTTCTAGAAGCACGGTCGCGTCGTTCAGAATCAACAATAAGTCGATAATAACGATATGCATGTCCTGACCAAATACAAGCAAGAGAATGTCTCTGAGAAGGTAAAATCCTTATTCAATATTATAGTGTGAAGGACTTTTCACTTTTAATTGCGCAATCTTTTCTCTGGAGTGATAGAGGGTTCTCATATAAGTAATAAGTGAGGCTAAAGGATAGTGTTAAATTAATATTCTCATTTTAATCAAAAAATGTTTGTCAGAAACCTTAAGGACACTGGGCAGTTAGTGGAGGGAACTTCCTGAACTGATTCATTTATAGAATAAAGGATTCTTGCTATGTTTTAATTTCATGTTTAGAATCAATATCATCGAATAAAATATATTGTATGTATCTTTTAGAGCTGGAGATTCAAAGCCTTACATTTATAATTACCATTCTCAAAAAGTGAATAATAATTAAATTCAAAGTGAAATGAGACAAGTTACTATTCCGAAAATATAACATGAAAATGTAATCTTGCTTGCTGATAAATAAATAGTCTGATTACGATAAAATTTTCTACATTATTGGCAGTGGAAATATTATTGTTAGAAAAAAGCTGTTATTGGGAAGAGGTATGAAAGTGTAAATAAAAGAATGACTGAGCAGGAAAAATTGAAATGTTTCGAAATATTTTACCTGATCTATGTCTCTGAGATTTGGGAATGAATCATCTGAATATGATATTTTCGATATTTAGAGAGATTATAACAAATTGATAAGGTAACTGGATGGTAATTTATATTTATATATTTTTTGCCTGCAAAATGGGCAGAAGAGCAATTAATTGGAGCCAAGGAACATGTGATCTAAATGTCTCTCTCCTCCTGAATGAACTTATTTTACGAGTCATCCTGGCAATGGTGGTATTTACAACCTGGAGGGTCAAAACTTGAAACGATTCACCTTTCCACGCAGAAATTTTAGATTGTAGTATAAATGACCATATGTTGACTATATCTTGCTTAATTTACGTCACTCGTGACTGTTCATTGATACGGGATATTCTAAATTTTACATCTAATGAATTAGCAAAAATCGACGATACTTATTGGTACACGATTATTAAATGTCTACCATGATGACTATAAAAGAATAAGCAATCATATCTAAAATGGCTGCGGTCATTTTTATGCGTCTTAATCTAAAAAGAACAATGAGGACAGCACGTGTATTGGAGGTACTAGCACCTATAATCCTACATTCGGTTTTCAGATAAGGAAAGAGCACTTCTCGAGAAGGTGGCAAAATATCCAGTCTCTCTCTTTCATGCTGGAATATATTCCCATGTTTCTGAGATTTTCAGTGTTGATTACGTCGAATAACTATACCTTCTATTAAAGAGTTGCTTTCTTTCAAGATGGTACTTTTTTATTGCTTTATTGATAATCAGTATGATCGTTTCTTACCTAAAACTCCAGTAAGAAAATCACTTTCATTCATCTTGTGTAGTCCATTTCTTTTCTGAACTATATATGCGGGCAAGACCAATACTCATCGCATCCAAAATGTTCTTAGTGCGCTGGCAGTAATGATTCAAAACCTCAATAACGCCGTTTGCTGATTTCCACAGTATGAATTGCAAAAAGTCTATATTCAAAAATTCGTCGCATTTGTTTAATAAATGAAATATCTTGTTTTACTAACAATATTTTTTCTTTCGTTTATTTGATGACTGTCATGTATGTTCGTTTCTTATAAACTACAATAAAAAGCAATTTCATTCATCTTGAGTGATTCCTTTTCCTGAACTTATTCCAGATAAAGGAGGCAATGCATCATCTTATTGCAACTTTTCTTATGCGAAATATGTATTCAGAACTCTGATCAACTTTTACTGTTTAATCTGCTAGAAGGTTTCAAGTGTATATTATAAAAAATTCTTCAAATTCGTGTCTATCTTAAAATATCTTTATTTCGAGAAAATATTCTTTCCTTGTGCATTGCCGCCATTTCTGCTGCACGATTAGTGAGCAAATGTGATTGGTTTTGTACCATTATTCTTAAGTAATTAATTTCTAAAAAATTAGCTAAGAATTAAAAAGATATAACAGTAAGAAAGAAAAATAACTTATGTGGGAAACTATTATATTCTATAGCAGTATGTTAATGATATACAGGAGAACAAATGCGCAATCTTTCTCCACATTTACACGCATTAGTAGCACCTGGTTCATCCTCTTGATTTGTAGTATTTGAAAAGGATCTTCTTTAAGATATCTTACATATCAAGCGTCCATTTCTTTTATACCGTCGTTCAATAGCATATAAGAAAGGTGATTTTACGTGATCACCCCGCATCACGCTTATCTAGCCAGTACTCTAATTTTTAAAAAAAATCTCAGAAAAATCATTCTCTCAACTTGGTCTTAAAAAGGAAATCTCTCTAGTAAGCAGATTATTCTCGTTTTATTGTCTATAATCTCGAGCAACTGGCCTATTCAGGGATATACTGAAGAATAAGGATATGTTCCGTTAGGATTTCAACTTGTAGGAAGGAATAATATTCAACTTGACCTGCTAAAGGCTGTGAAAACTTGGGATGTTTGCAGGACATTTTATGTATTCACATCAAATAATGTGTTTCGGAGAACTCCTTACCTGAAATAAAGAAGAAATGTGCAAAACACATTAATGTAAGCGATAATGGAAATTCAAATCTAAAAGTTTTATTTGGCATTTAACTCTAATATCGATGCCGGACCGTCCTGTACCGTCCTTCGAAGCAAAAGACGATAGACCGTCGAAATGTCCGAACGTCGCTCTGAAATACCCACTCTTGCTTTGTATAGTGATGATTTACACTTCAGCCGCGTGCTTTCTAACTACTGTGTAGAGTGGCTAGCCCAGATGTGAGGGAAAGAGGAGATTTTCTTACTAATTGGACCAATGTACATGTGCAGTTGTAGCTTTGACGGGAAAAAGTGAGAATTCCTTATTCTTTGATGGAGGATCCTCGGACGATTACCGTAATATTTGAGGTACTTTATTTCATGTCTTAGTTGAATCGAGTGTGAATGGTAGTTTCCTATCCATGAAGTTTTCTTTAACTACTTTAGAATGCAGTCTTGGAAAAAGCGAGAAGTTTTATCATTATTTTAAATTACTACTGTAGTCTCTACTTTTGTAAAATAATGGTCGGGACTTATATATGTTTTATGGATATTTAATTTCTCACTAACAATTGATACTTTCCAGTGTATGTGCCAATCACAGAAATCTAAAAGGCGACTCTTTCTCATATACTGCAGAATCACCATCACAGTTTCAATGTCATATGGAGCAAAACAGATCTTGCAACCTTCCTCTAAAGAATTGCACTCTTTGCCTCTGTTTCTTTCCAAATAGATAAAATGGAGGGAGGAAGATCTCTTCTTCAGGATCCATGTTAGACTAATTCTAGATGAAGTGTCCATTCCTACTGACATCCCAAAGTAAACATTTGTAAACATGTTCATCTCAAAACTGCTCACCCGGAGTTGGAAAACACTCTACAGTCTCTAATCCAGGGACTTTAGAAAATGCGAATAGAATATCTTAATGTGGATGGAGGTGCGAAATACCTCTGATGGCAGATGAGAAGGGTGCGAGCATCGTTTGTCATTGTGTAATGAGCTGTTCAGGGAAAACTAACTGGCTCTAAAAGAGTGGGATCTGTTGCTATGCAGCACTAACAAAGAGACTGAGTGAATCATTGTGCAATCTGAAAGGAGAAGACTGCCTTTAAATATTGGGTAAAGTCGTCATGCGCCTGTAAGGGAGACTATTTTCTTGCATTCCTGGATAGGTCATAATACACGGAATTTGATTGATATTCTGAATTATTTTAAATCAAGACTAAGCAAAATAAAAGTGTTTTTTTTCCAATATTTCCAAGTTCTAGAAATGAGTTATTATAAATAGAGTTAATTTGTTCAGGAAACAAAGATAATAGATTTCACTGATGAAAAATGAGTATTAATCTGAGAAATGTATCTGAAAGTAATGTATAAACCTCTACTTTCAAATGGAAATAAGGATTATTTTCGAGGTGATATCAACTCTATTGCATTAGGTGATTTATTAACCTATTGCACTTAAAAGCAATACGTAACTGAACTCA
>BGPR01007101.1:40815-60547 GCA_013235015.1 Araneus ventricosus | reverse complement strand
GCTCTAAAGCCTTTTCTATGGTACCAAACGAGAAAAATTTCACTAGACTATGAAACAAGTGATGCGTCCTATAGAAACAAACAAACAAACTCCACGCCTAAAGCCTGTTCTATGGCACCAAACGAGAGAAATTTCACTAGAATATAAAACAAGTGATGCGTCCTATAAAAACAAACAAACAAACTCCAGGCTCTAAAACCTGTTCTATGGTAACAACGAGAACAATTTCACTAGAATATAAAACAAGTGATCGTAGCATTTTCATTTATTTTTAATACATGCAAGAATAATTTATTATTATTTCTTCTTTGTCAGAGGCTCTTTTTTTACTTTCTCGTATACGAAGTATACAAAGAGAAAGTATTGTAATCGTCAAAAAATTCGAACTCGAGATTTTGACGAATCTCCACGTTTTAGACCTCCCTGAGTCCGAAAAACACAATTTTGGAATTATGTCTGTCTGTGAACACGATAACTCGAAAACTATTAGAGCTACGGGGATGAAATTTGGTATGTGGTCTTTAAACATAATTTTTAGGTTTCTTTCAAATTTTGGGCAAAATCCGTCAAAGGGAAGTCTGTCTGTCTGTATGTCCGAAGTCATGCGAACACTATAACTCAAAAACTTGAATAGCTAGATGGATAAAATTTGGTACACAGTTTTATCGTCATAAATGTAGGCCCGTATAAAATTTTGTGCCAAATCCGTGCACGGGTTGACTGTCTGTCGGTCTGTATAATCGTATACTTGTATCTCATAAGCCCTTTGGCTTAGATAAATAAAACTTGGTATCACGTATGCTGACATTAATTATAGATCTGTGCCCAAATTTCGTTCAAAGCGGTTAAAAAACAGGTGTTCAAATTGCATATTTAGTTTAAAATGCACATTGCCACTGTGTGTTGGCGAGCGTTTCGATTATTTTACTAAAGTTAGTATGGTTGGTGTTTGACCTTGGCAGTCTACGCAGGAAATTGTAGCGAGCCGCACTTCGGAAATTATGGCAACCCCTGAATCGTTCTGATATTTTCCAGATGGAAGGTATGGTGAATCTTGCGTGATATCAGCAGTAAGATTTCGTGGTCAAAAAACGTTAAATAAGGGTTCTAGTTCCTCAGCGCGCGTAAAAATTGAGAACATTCGCAATTCTTTTTTTGCAAAATATTAAGTTTCAGGAATTCATGAATTTGAATTGTTTCATTGTAAATCACCATTCATAATTTTTTTCTCAAAATAACCAGGCCTTGCGTTAATACCCCAATAATATTTACCTACCCACTGGGTGTTTACCCACCCCACATTACTTTTCGTATGCGAGAAAGTTTCGGGGAGGCCACTCCCGCTGGTTTGAGGGGGGAATGCTTGGGAATACAGGAAGTAAATTAGGCGAGATTTCGTAATCTTATAACAGTTTCTGATCTTTGCGGGCCATCCAGCATACATATTCAATTACAAACAAAAAATGAATATATTTTTCAAGAATCAGTTACGTGTTTTTCAATGTTGTCGGAAGAATCAGATTTGATTTTCAAACGTAACAAAACGCATAACAGTCAGCTTCTTCGGGATTTTTTTTGTACAAAAGAAATAAATATTATTATAATTATTAATGAATAAAAATCATTAAGTTTTTAATAAATATTATTTTATTTAATACAAGCTGATATGTCCGGCATTGCTCGGGATAAAAATATTTATAATTGTGACGTAAGCTATCAGAATATCAGGTGTTCTAGTTCCTTGTATCTTATTGGCTGTAAGAACAATCCGACTGTGCTTTATTGAGTAGTAAGAATATGTTCCGACATTTCTTGTCATCCCGAATTCCATACCTGACGAATGCAAAAAGAACATTGTTATAAAAACATTCGAATTCAAGAGCGATACTAGTGATTATCGTCTCGATGTAATATCTAATTTAGAATTGGTTATGTTGAATATAAATAAATCTATTTCGTTATAATTACATCATCATTCATTACTACATTCAACACGCCAGGGATGAAATTATACATAATAAAAAACGAAAATATTTCGTTTCTTATTAATAAAAAATACTATTCAATTAATTAACACACTACTGTTTAATTAATTTTCTTCCAAAACATTTCTTAAGTTTCGGTATTTTTTAGCAAAATTTGAAATACTTATAACATATACCTGTAACATTAAAATAAGCCTAAATATATCACACATCAAATCAACTGTTGACAACTAAATGGTGTGAACGTCATCTAACGGAATGCGAAAGCACAAGTAAATAAACATATTTTCTGAAAATAGGGGAATTTTGCTAAAATTGGTCCACCCGAATATTTTTTTCTACATATGTAAGAAAGTAATTAAGCCCATTTAGTAAGCAACTGTAACGGTAGATGGCAGCACAAATCAATGAGTGTATGCCGTAAGTTTTTCTCACGAGAACGCGAAGCAACGTCCACGGATTCATTCAGAGGGATTCACGGTTTCAACAGAGAAGTTCGCTCGCGCGGTAGGTGTTTCCGCCTTAAGGCGCGGCCCATGGCCTTTTTTCCCCTTTGTTCCCACTCTGGGTTTAAGTCTGGAGATAACTATTATTAAATGGCATAAAACTCTTACCTTAAACTTTCTCCTGTATTTAATCATTTCTTTGTAACTATATGTAAATATTTTGTTAATGTGTAATAAAGTAAATTAGTTATTGAACCGAACATTCTTTCTCTAAATTCATACCCCTAGAACATTGTCGAGTCTTTAACCCCCCATTACTACAAAAGTGGTTGCTCAATCCGGGATTATTTCCCATGCAACCCGTCTTCCTACATATATAACGATAGAAAAGTAATTTTAAAAAATGCAGTATAATTTTTTGTAATTTGTTTATTTTCAAAACAATGCAATTAACTTTTTTATGAAATACACTTTAAATACGGAAAAGAAATGCATCATCGGTCCAATAAAAAAAAAACGATTGCCTAGATTGGACCACCAAATTCTTTAAGCGCATTTAAAACAAGCATATTTTTTGATTCTCACATCCCCACCAGCAAACAATGCATGAACTGAAATACGACATTTTAAACACTATATTATTTCTTCATCCTTTGTTTCCTCTCATATAATACGAAACTTTAGTTTTTTGTTCTTTTTGAACCATAATTTGATGTTTTTAATATCTTTTATTTTTGCTTTGACACTTTATAAGGACTACTAGTGATTGATATTGTTTAGCAACGGATTCGGAAACCCTCCGCGCTTTTGCACATGCGCCGGGCGGAGTTATTTTCGTCAAAATAGGGGGAAAGTGAAGAACGGAAGGGTGATGTTTACATTTTACTGAGCGTGATCTCACAAAGAACTCCGGAAATGCGCTCATATGACTTATTGCCTGACATCCCTTTCCGGTGTAAAATCGACCAAAAGTCGTAGTCTCTGAATCCGTTGCTGAACAGTAGCTGCTTTCTGAGCTACTACTCTAGTTCGAAATAATAGTCCTGTTGATTTAAACAGTCCGATTTAGTCAATTGTTTGTGGTCCAATCTAAGCAACTTTTGGAAGACAAAAAAGAAAAATACCTAACCGTGTCTTTAATATATTTTAGTAAAATTATTTTAGTAAACTGTAGCCAAACAAGTTTCGTCCCTGAGAGATTATAATATATTTTGCTACTTACTTTAAAATAGCACAAGGACTACTCGTCTTTTGTTAAAATATTTAGTGGCTGATATCTAAATGTAGACACTTGTTCTCTAACTGTGACCAAATAGCGGTTTCTCTAAAAAATTGTTCCATATACCAAATTTGCATTGTTACAACATAATTTGTCTATTTTACGGCCCAGATATTTAATAGAATTGAAGTAACAATATCGGCCCAATAAGATGATGCCAAATTCGGCAATTCTCCCCATACATATATATAATATTTTCAATGTAATACTTTTATATAAAATAGTATAATACATAAAATACTCTTATCGTCTGAACTTTATTTTTAATTAAAATGAGAATATCAAACAAACCAAACGATTTTTAAAAGCCAACGAAAGCTAGTTTTTAAAATAAGTTTTAAATGATTCGTAAATAAGTATAATATTTCGTAAGAATAATACGAAATTTAATTAAACAATGCGAGATGATATTTGGAGGTAAATAAAAATAACATGATTTTAAATGTTTATAATATTTTCAGTGAAGATAGAATAATTTTTTTTGCTATAATAGGAAATATAGTTTTTAATGAATGAAAAATTAACAATTTAATTGATTGTCACAATACTTTCTTATGTTTAATAGTATATGTGAACAAAGTTCAAAGAAAATCTATTGAATAGTTGCGATTTCTAAAAAGTACAAACTATTTAGCGTTTCACTTTTATTTAAATAGATGAAGCTACATTTCTTTCTATGTGAGGAATACAACGACATGTGTTGTCTCCGATTTTTTCTGTTGAGTAATTTTCTTTTCATCGTACTGAACTTATAATTTCATTTGTAGCTTTATTAAGTTATGCATTTAAGTAGTAACGGCATAAAAATATTTTTGCCGTTACTTAATTTTATAAAAATATTTATGAAATTTACAAGGCAAAGAGCACAGCTATTTGAAATAGATTTTTAAAAAACTTTGTTTTTCCAAAGCTTGCTTCCCACTTGACCCTTTTTCAGACCGAAACATTTTCTCAACCCCGAAGTAAGAAAATAAATAAGAACAAGAATTCTTAATTAATCGTAAATAAAATAAAATTCGACTTAAAATAAGTTCTTCGACAAATTTTGTTCTTTTTTTTTGTTTGATTCACAGATGGCATTTCCGGTTTTAGTTCTGTTGAAATAATTCAACTTAATAATTCGCATTCAACCGTGTCGCAACGATGTGTTTCTGTACAGTATTCATTCTAGAAACTTTCAAATAAACATTTCTAGTCAACGTCGAGCCTCAGAATTCCATTTTTTATTTTTTTTTAAAGTTCATTTAAGGAATCTACCTAAAATGGTTAATGTTTTCTCTTCGATAAGTCATTGGTACTCACAAAAATATAAATTAAATAGATGATAAATTTATCAAACATTTTAGCTTTAAATCGCAATATACGAAAGAGATATTAAGCAAGACATAATTTTACAATCATTCACACATGAAACATGTTCTAAAACTGTCATACTCAGAAAAATTTTAAAAGGAATTCATTCTTCGAAATTCGTAATTTCTGGTTCAGATTTGAGACAAACGATTAATTATTTGTTTGGTTTTTTTGCCTCAAATGATGTCACGTTACCTTACGGAAGACAATGATAATGGAACTTTCCACCTCTTGCCATGAGGGGTGTTGGCTTATGTTAATAATATTTTGAAAATAAGATGTTAGTAACTTACCTATGAAAAAATGTACTATAAAAAGGTTTTAATTTAAACAACAGATGGACTTTGATTCTACAGAAAAGACTTGAAAAGAATGAAGTTTTTACTTTTTGCATGCACATATAGAACTTCTGAAACTATTTCACAATACATTTACTGTAAGATAACTACTTAAAATCTACCAGCACAAAACAGATGAGGCACGAACTGTGTTATATTATGCTTAATTCAGGATACATTAATATTTTTCAAAATTTTACTTGACCGTTGCTAGCAAAATGCTGCAACGAAATTACACAAGCTTTCGTTGGTCAGGAAGACAGGGAACATCATTCTTTGAGAATCTGCATTGAGAACAATCTCATGATTATCGCACACTGTATATACCTTCAGAGTTGACAACCATTCCAGCAAAAATTTTTTGTTTAGTTTTAGTCATAAGACATCAGAATAAATGGGATGAAAAAACAAATGAGGCACAAATTGAGTTATATTATGCTTAATTCAGGATGCATTCATATTCTACAAAGGATGTATTCTATTCTTTTACTTTACCGTTGATAGAAAAATGCTGCAACGAAATTACACAAGCTTTCGTTGGTCAGGAAGACAGCGATCATTCTTTGAGAATCTGCATTGAGAACAATCTCATGATTATCGCACACTGTATATACCTTCAGAGTTAGGAACCGTTTAAGCAAAAATTGTCTGTTTAGTTTTCGTCCTAAGACATCAGAATAAATAGGATGAAAAAACAAATGAGGCACAAATTGAGTTATATTATGCTTAATTCAGGATGCATTCATATTCTTCAAAGGCTGCATTCTATTCTTTTACTTTACCGTTGATAGCAAAATGCTGCAACGAAATTACACAAGCTTTCGTTGGTCAGGAAGACAGCAATCATTCTTTGAGAATCTGCATTGAGAACAATCTCATGATTATCGCACACTGTATATACCTTCAGAGTTAGCAACCGTTCCAGCAAAAATTTCCTGTTTAGTTTTCGTCCTAAGACATCAGAATAAATGGGATGAGAATTATATAAGTGCATTATCTTATCTAAAGTACTTTCATCGTTGCATTCTTCCGTATCGGCAAGGAAATCAATCAATAAACGTTCACAAGGAAGAACAACCATCGACATATTTTCGAACTCATTCTTACAAAACGTGATGTGACTTGATAAATATGTGGATTCGTTATCAGCATTGAAAATGCAGGGTCGACGAATATAATACATCTGAAGACAGAAATATTTAATCATGCAATTCAGAAATGTTTCTTCAGCACTGCTGTTATACAAACATGTATTGAAGGCGTGTATCCAAGGCAGCTCGCAAGGTGTGGCCCACGCTCCGTGCTTAAGCAGAAGTTCTATGGCATTTTTGTGCACCAAAGGATCTTGCAAAGCAAACGACAATGGAGTTTCGCTCTGAGAATTCATACAATTCACATTCAGTCCACTCTTCAGAAGTTCCTCTAGCACATTTAAAGGGATTGTTCTATTCTTTAGAATATTAAAGAGCACTGTCCCAATTTTAAGTCGAAGGGAAGGATTCTCAAAATTTAGAAGTTCTCGAACGATAGGAAGAAGGTCTTTGTTCTTGTATGTGTTACTTAAAATAAGCCCAAGTGAGCATGCGCGAGTCATGTCCTCGTCTTCTTCATCGAGACGAGCTCCGTTTCTGAGAAGTTCTTGGATTTGATTCAGCTTATATTCGCCATATAAAGCATACAGCAGGGGAGTAACATTACATGATGGATTGACGTTGTTGACATCTCCTCCATATTGAAAAAGAATCCTTAGTATATTCGCATTGCCAGAAGGATTAACAGCAGCATAATGAATAGCAGACCCCACTTCATTGGTTCCATTGGGATTAGCTCCATTCTTCAGAAGTTCTTCTACTACTTTTTCATCGTCGTGCATTTTGGCAGCATACATCAAAGGTGTGTAACCGAAACCGCATACTGCATTGACATTGGCGCCAAACTTCAGTAATAATTTCACTATAGTTAACGGGCATGTTTTGGTCATAGCAGCTATATGAAGAGGTGTGCGGTATTTTGAATCCAAGACATCAACGCGGACGCCTACTTCCAAAAGTGCCTCGACTAACCTGAAATCACAAAATGCTTCGACTGCAAAATGAAATGCTGTGTACTTGGAAAAATCATTCTTGTTTAAGGAAATACAACGCGTTACAAATTTCAGTATCATACTTTTTTCACATCTCGTGCGTTGGATGGCACTTAATAAAATGTTTGCGTAACTAATTTCCCAAAAATCCAAAAACAGTTTGATCAGATTATAGTACAGTGGAGACAACCCATTTCCGAAGTTTTCATCGGTATCGTGCATCAGCAGCTCTTGAATAAAACTGAAATTCAAGCGGCCCGTGTCTTTAAACATCTGCAACGGAGTCATCTCATTATGGTTGCGAATGTACTGATCTGCACCTTCTTCCAACAATATCTTAGCAATTTCCAGTCCAATGGGTTGGTTGCGCATCAAAATTGTGTGATGAAGGGGAGTATTCCCACAAGTGTCAACAGCATTGACATCGACTCCGTATGCCAACAACAAGTCCACGCATTCTACGCATACTTCCAAGGAGAAGCGTGTCTGACGAATGACCAAGATTAGAGGAGTGAGACCAGCGCTGTTTCTTTCATTGACGTCTATGCCACAAAACAGAAGCACTTGAATGACATCAGTTTTGTACTGTAGGCACTCGATGGCATGATGCAAGGTATCTGCATTCGGTTCGGCTCCGTGATTGAGAAGCAATTTGACTACGGGGTAACTACAATCTCCATTACCCACGGCAAAATAAAGTGCAGACTTACCGAGATTGGGGTCTGAACCATACATCAGTAATTCCTCAATCAAACTAAGGCTGGTGTTTCCCTTACACAAGGCAAATGCTAAAGGAGTCAACCGATTCATATTTAAAGCATTGACATCCGCTCCATTGTTCAGAATCATCTTTACGACTTCTAATTGACAGGCAGAATCATCAGAATCTGCAACTGCAGAATGGAGGACGGTATTCCCTCTGATGTCTACTTCATTGACTTCTGCACCATGATCCAATAACTCTTCAACAAGTCCTGGATTAGGCTGCATGAGACGAACGGCTAAATGTAGAGGTGTGTGCCCGAAGCAGTCTCGTGCGTGGCCGCGCCCATCTTTTTCAAGTAACTGTCTAATCACTTCCATCACATGTCTGTCTCTGGCTATGGCAGAACGTTGTTTCAATCTGTCTCGAACTTCTGAAGATGAATCGTCATCGAAATAAAAAGCGCATGCCATTTTGAAACACGAGAAAAATAACAACTAGCAACTTTTATTCGCAATCGCGTGATACCTTGAGAAAGCACTACTGAAGACAAGCTACGAATGCCCAAATTCTATCCCATAATTCCTAGTGGAAGAGCTAATGAAAAAAAAGAAAAACGAAGAACACTTATCTTCTGTTCATATTCGCCCCTTTCCCTTGAGGGGGAAAAAAAGAGGCATAAAAAAATACTAACTGTTCCTATTCAAAATATTGCGCAATGAAGTTCTTTCGGGGAGAACAGAATGGAATCTCTTGAACTTTTGACACACGATGCAAGCAATCGAATTCACATTCCAGGTTCTGCTCCGTGTTCTGGTTCGAAATTAAATTGAAGGTAAAAGCGATACCAAAAACTTGATTTTGACTGAAAAAATAGACTGAGTAAAATTCTATATTTTACCAGGACAAAAATTATCGTTCGATATTTAAATCAGTGCAACTTTTCAAATCAAAAATGATCTTTTTTCTGCTTATAACGTCTGCCGTTTCCATCTGATGTTGTTTTATTTTTTCTTTACTTTTTTTAAGTAGTTTCATGATTTGATCAAGGTCGTAATATTTCCTGGAAGACGAGCTGAAGATTATTCTCAACTTTAAGTGCAACAATTGTATTTCTAAGCCATTAAATCCGGCATTACTAGCATTTCTGATGAAAGAAAAATTCGCCATCCATTACGAAATGGTGTTATTTTATTTTAAATAAAAAAGAATATCGTCTGATTTTGAAACTCGCAATTTACTGCCATCTGCCAGATAATAGGGTTTTTGTTTCTTTTTCTTCTGACGATATGCATGATTTTTTTAATAAATATGGATCATAATTATTATGATAAACCTGTTAAAAAGACTTTTAAATAAAAGACTTGACGAAAGTGAAAATTCATTATGTTTTTCCTGCAATTTATTTTGCCTATTACCTACTTTTTGCACAAAATAACAGTTTTTTGTTAATATTCCGAAGTCACTTGTTAACCTGATAGTTGTATGGAATAAAAGGAACAATAATAAATAAAATTTCAGCATTTCAACCGCATTTTAAAATGCTCAAAATGTTTATATCAGCTGTCCGTGTTTATAACGATAGAATTTTCCTTACATAAATTAGTTATGGATGATTTATTGCATGTTCAGCGTAGACGAGCAGCTACTTGCAATTATTATTATTATTTTAAATTTTAAAGAAAAGTTTATGCCATTCTGTGTTTGATGCCAATATTTAATTTCAGTTACATCAAACATGTAAAATAAGCATTAAAAATGATTTTAAAATGTCACTTAATATTAAATAAATCGTTATATTTTTAATCAATAAGCCAAAAAAATTTATTACTACATAAGAATGATGTAATGCATAAAATTAAAGATCAGTAGTTAAAAATTTGAAAATAGTCTTTTGTAGCTTTATAAAACAGAGTTTTGTTTCAGTTTATAGAAAAATGTGATTAAATGAATACTGAGCAATTACAAAGAAATCTGTTGTTTTGGAATATTTTCCAAAACTAAAAATAAAGAACATATTTGAGAATCTTTGTATTTTATTCAGAATGTTATGTTTTATGTATGAATGTTATTCAGAATATTAATAAAATATTTCTGTTTGCAAAAGAATTATGATAATGCGATTACAAAATATATTTCTTTCAAAGAATCGTTCTAGCTGCTAATACAAATGTGAATTGCTATTGTATTTCAAGCTGATATTTGTTGATTTCAGGTTAAATTAATTTTTCGTTATATTAATAAAATAATATGCATTTATTATTCAACTAGCTGTTATGCTAGGCGTTGTTCAGGATGAAAATACTTCAATGTCTAATATTTTTTTGAAGTAAAAACTACTTTTGTATAGAAAATAACAATACCCAAATTTTTTTTGTTGTCTGAAACGTTTTTAATTAAAATGAGAATATCAATTGGATCAGACGATTTTTAAAAACCGCCGATAGCTAATTCTCTCCATAAGTTATTAATATTTGTTATATAAGTACTTCAAATATTGTTCATAAATCTTGCAGTATAAGAAAGGGACAATTTATTATATAGTAATTTTATCATTAATAAAAAGCGTTAAAATAAACCAGATCAATAATTGTTCCTGTATGAAGTCTTTTAGTGTTCTTCCAGAATTAAGACATTCAAAGCATTGTTTACAAGTGTAATTGTGACCGCAATTTAAAAATCCTAAGAACAATCGTGCAATAAACATTGATTCAGAACAGAAATGGAACATATATTACTGCATGCATACACTAGTATTTCCAAACTATTTCATTGACGAAACAAACAAGATAATTATTTTAATTTGTACAGTGTTTTTAAGTCATACTATAATTCATTGAATAGCTGGTTGGCCATCATAGCGAAATCCTAAAAAATAAACTGGCCAATTCTTTTGTAATGAAAAAGAGAGCACAAATAAATTGAAGGGGAAAAATATCGTAAATAAAACAAATATTTTTATTCATTGCAACAATAATACGGAATACAATGTAATACGACAAATGCATAATAAAAACTTTTGTAATATTTTATAGTGTAATTATGCTTACATATCTATTAATTTTTATTTAAATGAGTTCAACGTATTGGATCGTCATCCATCGAATACGGAGATTTACAAATTAGTCCAGCTATTCTCAACCTGCGCCTCTTTAAAAATTGATTATTTTACTGAAAGGAAAGAAAACAAAATAAAAAATAAAATATACATTTACACTGATATAATACACTTATAAATATTATCTATTATAAATCGTGGTATAGAGTTTACAATGTTTCCATTATAGAAATCTGACGTACTGTGCAGAATAATGCTTGTATTAAAAGAAGCATCCCCGCAACTACTAGCAACTACTTTCTTACTAGTTTTTAAAATATCAAAAACGATGAAACTAGGGTAAAAGACCGTTTATGTTTATTAAAATACTTTACAAGGATAAAATAAAAAGCAGCATTTTACTACCTTAAGAGGCATATTTATTCATAATGCTCTTTATAAGGTACACTGGTCTCAATATTGCTTTAAATTTTTTTCTTTTAAAGGTTAATAATTAATCAATAATAAAAGCATTTCCAAAAAAAAACAGCGTTTTTTTTAAACGCTCTGAATAAGCTTACAAACTGATCAAAAAGGAGCGAAATCAATAAAAAAAACCATTTCCAGAAAAAGAGCATTTTTCTTTTAAACGCTCTGAATAAAGTTACAAATTAATCAAAAAGGATCGAAATCAATAATGGAAACATCTCCGAAAAATGAGCGTTTTTTCTTAAACGCTCCCTTTAACATTAAAAATTAATCAACAAAGAGCGAAATCATTGCTTAAAATATTACTCAAAAATGAGCATTTTTTCTTAAACGCTCCTTTTAACATTAAAAATTAATGAAAAAGGAGCGAAATCGTTCAATACAAAAAGGAGGGAAATTCTCTCCGAATATTTCGCTCCGCGGAAGGATTTTAAAACGCTCCGAAAGGACGATGCACTTTTAAAGGAAAGGATCGAAAATTCGCTCCATCGGATCGAATTTCGCTCGTTTGGTTTTAGCATGTAGGACCAGTGGCGAATCCGGGGGAGGGGTGCTATAGGGCTACAGCCCCCCTCATAGCTAAGCCAGAAATCTTGATTTTATTTTAAATCACTACAACTGTTTGTTCTTAATTTTCCTTGTTTAAAAAAAATAATAGAAACGTCACAACATTGCTTTCTGTCTTGACAGGCTCAAAAATTTTCCTGCTTTTCTAGTCATTCCAGTTGCACTTGTAGCGTTGACGCAGTCGAAGACATTTTTTGGCTAGTTACTTCATCGCATTTTTTATTGAATTATCGAAAGTGATAAAGTGTTTTTTTATGATTCTTGTTCTCAGTTTAATAAAGTCCGTAAAGCTAAAGTGTTTTGATTTACATAAGCCAAGAGGTTTGAGATTCGTCACGACGTTGACCTTAGCCCCCCCCAGACCCAAATCCTGGATTCGCCACTGAATAGGATTGTATAAGTACTGCTCAATGTATTTTATAATTAATTTATCAACACTAAAATAAAATCAACTTTAATAATTATTAGTGATTCCTCTCGAAGAACTGTTCGCGAAGCCGCGAGAATGTCCGATATGGTGGACGTAATACAGAGCAATAGAGACTAAGAAGCAATTAGGGAGCAATAGAGACTAAGAGATAATAAGAGAGAGCAATGGAGACTAAGAGATAATAAGAAAGAGCAATAGAGATAATAAGAGAGAGCAATAGAGACTAAGAGATAATAAGAGAGCAATGGAGACTAAGAGATAATAAGAGAGAGCAATAGAGACTAAGGGATAATAAGAGAGGGCTATAGAGACTAAGAGATAATAAGAGAGAGCAATATAGACAATAAGAGAGAGCAATAGAGACAATAAGAGAGAGCAATAGAGACTAAGAGATAATAAGACAGAGCAATTCTGGTTTTGTCAATGAAGTGGATCGGTGTTGCCAAGTATCAATAAATTTACTTATTCTTGGTAATTTGTAATTAAGGTCGCAGTGTAGCTTTAGAGTCAAAATAACAAAATTACATTATTATTGTATACATTGCTATTGTATGAGAGGGGGCGCGATGAAAATTATGATTGAAAACTGGGTCGCAAATACTGAAAGGTTGAGAAACACCGGATTAGTCTTCAAATGTCGAAAAGGAAGACAAGTTTCGAGGGAGGACAGAATTTACAAAAGAAGGACTATCCTCCCGAAAGAAAGACGACTGGTCACCTTATAAAACAGTTCAACTTAGGAATTATTTTTTTAATGTTATACCAAAAAGGCAAGAATTTCGTAAAATTCTAGAAAAACATAAATTTGTTAGTTTAGGTCCCGTCGCCAAGTTCCCAAAACTGTCGCCAACCTTTATTATGGCCGCCAAAATTTTATCCCTTAAGTGCGTGAAAATCTAGTGTTTTTAAGTCTATCCTGAATTATTTCTAAAGTCTTTATCTTTAAGATATTGAGAGGGATTTTGTATTTTAAATAAGGAGAATAAATATTTCAGACTCCATGCAAGCGTATAAATAATCAGCGTTCAAGAAATTTTCTACATCCTGCTATAAAATCACCCACACAATTAACGATAAATATTTTTACAGTTTTCTGTTTTGAAAAGAAAATATAATAATTATAATTTAAATAATAACAACTTAAAAAAAGATATGTGTTAATGCCATTTAATCAGTGGTGGTTCGTCCAGTAGGGTTGCAGAGCTGCAGCACCCGCTGAAATTATTTTAAAACCATGTATTTTCGCTTTTATTCTTATTTGCTTACATTTGCGCTTCAAGAGTTCGATGAATAAAAATGGAAAAAGTAATATAAGCTCAAAAAGAAAACAGAAAATGAATCAACAAGTAAGAGAGAGACAGGTTGGGGCTGCAAAGCGAGTAGCCCTCGAAAGCATCAAAATTCGCCCACTGCGCATAACCGAGTAATGAATCGGAAGAGTTAAAGCAACACTTTATCACTTTGAAATTGGATGTGCAATAATTGCATTTTCTCCAGTCCTGGTTTCTTTGGATCCAGTGGCGGGTCTTCTCTCAGAAACAGGCAGTGCTGCAAAAGTTGTATAGACCTAAGTTGTAGCTAATTTTGTGCTGATTATTTTGGTATATAATGGTGATATACTAAAAATATATAGTTTTTGAGTTATAAGCAAAAGAATGGGGATTTTTTTTCATATTTTTTGGCTATAACTAAAATTCCAACAAAAATTATTGGTGGCAAACCTCAGATTCGTAATCAGCACCCGAAAAAACGTAAAGAGGTAAAAAATTACAACTCCTTCAGAATTGGATTTAAAAAACTACTTAACAACTAAACTAATGAGAAAAAGCGAATAAAAGTCAAATGAGGAAGTCGCGCCAATCATGAGCTGGGAAAAAATGTAGCTGAAATGAATGCAATTTCAAGCGGAGAAAGGGTTGCTTTTCTCCCGCTTTGCGTTGCTCATTGCGTTAATTTCGGATCCTGATGAGGGGCAAAACTCTCTGCAGCTTTGGTCTGTCTCCCCCTTAATTCTTGATTTATTTTTCGTCTTCTTTTTACATTTTTTATTACTTTTTTGCCATTTTCGTTCATCACTGAATTCTCAAAGTGGGAAAGTAAACCAATTAGAATGAAAACGAAAATAAAATCTTTTGAAATAATTTCAGGGAGGACTGCAGCTCTTACGAACGAGCCGCCACTATTTGGACCTTATCAAAGCATAATTTTCGCTTTTATAAAATCTTTAGTCTGGCATTCTTTGTGTAAATTGCGCGATGTAAAAATAACAATGCACAGAAATGCAACGGTTGATTCAAACAAGCCAGATCTATCATGCTACGATGCTTAGGACTAAAGGATCCTATATTTTCCCGACTTTTTTTTAACGAAGAAAGCGGGTATAACGATCAACAGTTGTTGATTGGAAATTTTTCTTCTAAAGCTTTGAATAAGATTAAATTTATTATTTGTTAAAAGCAGAATAAACTAAATGAGGAAAGGATAGGTTCATTTCTCAAGAAGTTTATGCTCCTGTCAGCGAGATTAAAAGCTTGACAATAGCGGTGATTGGGAGTTATAAGTAAGGGAGGGGCAAAAAAATTTAGACAATGAAAAGTACAGTAAACTCTCTATTATCCGTGCTCATTCCGGACTCACGAAAAAAGTTAAAGAGAAACATTTTCAGGCTTATCATGCATGTAGAATCGATGTTGATGTTCCATCAAGAGATTCATTCCGTGAAACTAGTGAGCCGTGACGGCGGATGCTAAAGAATAGATATTTTATTTCTTCCTCCACGTGCGATCTCTACCGGTTCAACCCCTAATTTTCCGAGAAAGGAATCATCTAGCTCATTCTCTTACGAACACGCTTCTTCCTGACAAGTCATTCTTTAACCTCTTCGTCCTCTTTCACTTTCGCACGTGTTCCTTTAGTCTTTGCATCTTGTTTATCGTCAGTTAGTAGCGTGAAATCTTCTACTGATAAAAATGAGTGGTTTGAAATTAAAACGAAACGTGTCAAATGTTAAACAAAAATTAGAAATCCTTCAAGAACTTGATAATGGAGAATCAGCTAGTATTGATGCATAAGCTGCACTAAATGAGAGAAATACAATTTCTCATTCTGCTGCTCCACAATCTGTGGAAACTTTGTTCGATTATACGGGACAAAGAGGATTTGATTACGGTGACATTACTACGGTCCGTAAAATATGCGTCGATATACGACAAGAGATGAACAGCAGAAGCAAAGACGCATTACAGATTTCTTAAAGCAGTAAATGTTAAAAGGAAAATTCCTAGTTTGATGTTATACAGCATGCATATGTAAGTAATTTTTATATTTTTATACTGATGTTTATTTTTTTCTTTAATAAAAAGGAGTTTTCGGATTATCCGTGTTTTTCTATTCTCCGGGTTAATACCTCCCGGTGATTAACCCGGATAATCGGGAGTGCACTGTATCTAGAAGCATGGGGTGTAGACAACGGAATGCAAAGATTTATCTACAAAATTAGTCTGCTTCTCCGCATACTTCTGTTTTCTTATAATTCCTAGTTTTAGGCGCCTAAAACTAAAACTTACAAAATGAAATAAAAATTTAATTTTTCATGCAATAAGTAGGGGAGCGACCGCTCCTCGACTCACAGCCACTGATCTGTGACATAACGTGCATTACCTCATGGGTTAAACAAAAAATTGATATAGTTTAATCACTCATTCCTAGATGGCAGCACGAAAGTCTAATACAGTCATTTTCTTCCTATGAACTTAATAGTGGTAACGGTGCCCACTCATTTTCATGTGTGCATCTCTTTTACCAGGGCCGGATTAAGGTCTGTGGGGCCCATACACAATGTAAATTTAGCCTCCACTCTTCCAAAACCTGATATTTCTTATCAATTTTAATATAACATCTGTACAAACACTTTTTAAGTAATAAATATTACAAAAATCTGAAATAAAAAAACATTTCCATTGCGGGTCGACTTCAAGGGCGTTTGCTTCAGTATCATTGTTTGAAAAGATGTAAACTTAAAAGTAATTTTAAATAAAATGGTAAAAAGAAATTACAACGCTTTTTACTCATTTTAAATACTCACACACAAAATTTTCTAGGGTTTTTTTTTTGTTTAGTGATGATATGAATAATCTTAATCAACTCTCTGTTTCCTAGCAACTTTTATTTATTTCATGGCATTTTTAACGGCTAAAAAAATAATTAGATGCTTAATAACTCAGGAGAAATAGTTAGAGATCATTTTAATATAGCGGAAACTAAAAATGTTAAATTTAGGTTGATTTGAATCCTAAGAACTAATCAGGGAAATTTTAGAATTGTATGATTTTCAAAATCTAATAAAAATGTGAAAATGATTCGGTATTAAAAATAACACTTAAAACATGACATATTGTATAGCAATGGATTCGGAAACCCTCCGCGCTTTTGCGCATGCGCCGGGCGGAGTTATTTTCATCAAAATAGGGAGAAAGTGAAGAATGGTGGCCGACTACAATCTGACCTCGGAGTGAGAAATACTAATGTACGGGACCAATCTTTTGAAAGAAACATGGAATAGTAACGCCATCTGATAGAAAACATTTTGTTCCAAAAGCCAAACGCATATGCGCGGCTCTCGGCCCACAGCAGCAATTTCACAGTGACGCAAGGATGCGGCGCTAGTGCCGAAGGGGTTAAATACGGAAACAAATGTATCATCGGTCTAATCACGAAAACCGATTGCCTAGATTGGACCACCAAATTCTTTAAGCGCATTTAAAGCAAACATATTTTTTGATTTTCACATCCCCACCAGCACAAAATACATGAACTCAAATTCGACATTTTAAAAACTATATTATTTCTTCATCCTTTGTTTCCTCTCGTATAATACGAAACTTTAGTTTTTTGTTCTTTTTGAACCATAATTTGATGTTTTGAATATCTTTTTTTTCTTTGCCACTTCATAAGGACTACTAGTGATTGATGTTGTTTAGTAACGGATTTGGAAACCCTCCGCGTTTTTGCGCATGCGCCTGGCGGAGTTATTTTCATCAAAATAGGGGGAAAGTGAAGAACGGAAAGGTGATGTTTACATTTTACTGAGCGTGATCTAATAAAGAACTCCGGAAATGCTCTCATATGACTCATTGCCTGACACCCCTTTCCGGTGTGAAATCGTCCAAAAGTGGTAATCTCGGAATCCGTTGTTGAACGGTATGAGTGAGAAGGATTAAATTTCATGAATTTTTCGTTCCCTCTCTCTTTCTGTCTCTTTTTTTATTTTTTATATTTTTTTATGAGAATGACGAGGGTTCTAAGAATAACAATGGATGATCGATTTCAGCATCCAAAAAAAAAATTAATTTAAATTTCAGAGTTATTTTTTAAAAAATGGTATTAAAAAATGGTATTACAAAACCTTGTTCACACAATCTAGATTCTCTAATACAAAGTTTGCCGGGACTGTTGAGAGAGTCATCCAACGGCAAAACAGACTGGTCCACATTGATCTGCATGCGAATTTGAAAAACCTAAGAATAATTCACTAAATAAAATAACCTTGAAAATAATGCAAAAAATAAAGATTACGAGGAATTTAGAGACTCCTATAGGTTCACGGCCCTTAGGCAGGGACGCCTTAACAAATTCGAGCGTCCCGTATGTAGTCATAAGGCGCCCCACCCGAACCGTAACTAGTAACCGTGCGCTTATGTCCCAAAGAAAACACCTAGCTAATAAAATGATTGCAAAGCATATAAAGTTATAAACATATTGTTACTAAAATCGTCCGGTGTGTGTGTACGGTGAAAGCAATCAAACAAGCAGAATAATGGGGAACGGCGCATTAATCCACGAATATTCTAGAAAACACGAAGCACAGGTAGCAAGAAAAAAAGCACTTGTACAAATCAGCAACACATGCAGACAGCAAATCACTTATAATAACAGAAACAACACTATCAAAAGCGCTCAGCGTCTAACAGCTGACCAATCCGCAATACGAACAGAACTCCAAAGAGATTCCAAAGACGACCTCTAGTCTCAGCACCTCCGGGTTTTTATATCTTTTCCGACAGGATGTTACGTCACATGGAATCATCTAGTACATTCTCAATATCTCTGTTCCTTATAGAGATAGGATGATAATTCTAGTATTTTTGAGAACCTTCATTTTGTCGCCAAGATCAGGGGGTATTGGCTACGCCTTCCCGGCATCTGATAGAACTTCAGTAAATGTCTCTTTCCCACCATAAGACTAACATTACGAGGAAGCGACATTACAGGTTCGTAACAATATTTATTATAATATTATAACATATTTGTTGTATAGCATATTATGACACAAATGAAGAACAACGGCGGGCGAATAGGAATCATAAAAAAGCAATAGTGTAAAACTAGCCAATTTTGTACATAAATTTTAAAATTTTGCTGTCAAACCCCTACACTCCTGGGTACTGTTAGGTGTCTATAAACATTTTGTCATCCAGTCGCCGCCACTGATTAAGAACACGGTGCGGTCACATCGCCAAGTTCGCCCTAATCACCGACGCTTAAAAAACTCGCCAAAAGAAAAAGAAAATGGTTCAGTATCACCACATTTGGCGAGAAATCGGAAAGAAATTCCGTTCTGGCCACGGCACCGTGTTCTTATGCATAACCTATAATATAACATATAAAATTATATAGCATATTTAACATTATAATTAAATAAATTTTTTGGTTCAAAATTAAAATCAGTGTAGTCAATTTTTAGGTACTTAAAAATTGGTACTCATAGGTACCCTTAGATCCATGAAACCCCTGGCCTGCAGCCCAATTAGCCCATTGGATAAGGTGCCCTTTCACTATAGGCTTACTTTGCCTATTTTATAATCCTGACCAGGCCAGAAAGTACAGGGCAAACACCTTTCCCAAATTTTTAATATGAACTTTGTCTTTTGTGGGCAAAACAGTTGTTTGATAAATTTCCTCTAACTTATTTAGATGTTTTATAAATATTCTCTATCTTATTTAGATGCTTTATAAATCTCCTC
>BGPR01007101.1:11822-21822 GCA_013235015.1 Araneus ventricosus | reverse complement strand
TAAACAACATAATTCAAATCTGTAATCAGAATTGTTCTGAATAGAACAATCATTCGTTGAAAATAATTTAAAATTCAATAGTATGAATAGAATAATATGAATAAACAACATAATTCAAATCTGTAATCAGAATTGTTCTGAATAGAACAATCATTCGTTGAAAATAATTTAAAATTCAATAGTATAAATAGAATACAGTAGGACCCCGTAATCCGGATGAATTCAGGCACATGGACGTCCGGATTAGCGGGATTTCCGGATTAGCGAGGTTTTTAAAGAATAACGTAAAATACTTTTTTCAAAAATTGTATCTATAGGTACTATGGTATATTTTTATGATCTAACATTGTATGGATAAATTGAATGCACATGATACAGTATGAACATGATATGTACAACATAATTACTACATATGTAAGTGAATGAACACAATCAGCGTCCAAAAAAAGTCAGTGATTTTTTTGCGCGGTCGTTCCAATTTTTAATTCAAATGCGCGGTCTCTTAAATGTCTGAGGAGCATATTTTCGTGTGCTTCAAAATTTTGCTCTTCAGCCCACTGTAATGAAGTGCTGAGTGCCGCCACAGCCTCAGAATGAGAAATTTTGACTGGGTTTACAGGGGTGACGTCGTCGTTGTCGTCATCCTTCTCCTCTGCTATTACCGTCCTGATAATTTCGTTGTCTGTTAAAATTTCATTTCGAGCCAAATTGTCGTCAGCTTCAGCGTGGGCTTCAGTATTAGACATCGGGTTCGTGTTTTTAATTTGTTAATGAGTGATGCAAGCTGAATTTCTTCAGTTTGCACATTTTCTTCAACTTCAGAATCAATAAAATTGGAAAGAAAATTTTTCCATGACTTGTTGATCAGCAGTGTAGACACAGATGCCCAACTGTTGACAAGACTGAACACGACATCTTTTAAATTTACATTTTTCAGTGTTTTTTACAAGTTTTCGTTGTGCACAGGATCATTGAGAATGTTCGTAAAAGCAACATCCATCATTCTCCAAGGACCATCCGGATTACCGAGGGTTCCGGATTAGCGCGTGTCCGGATTACCGGTGTTCTACTGTAATATGAATAAACAACATAATCCAAATCTGTAATCAGAATTGTTCTGAATAGAACGATCATTCGTTGAAAATAATTTAAAATTCAATAGTATAAATAGAATAATATGAATAAACAACATAATTCAAATCTGTAATCAGAATTGTTCTGAATGGAACGATCATTCGTTGAAAATAAATTAAAATTCAAATCATTCTTCCACAAAACTATTCTCACAATATTTAAAGCGCGAATTCTTTCATGAAAATTTATTTTTCGCCCTATTCGTATCTGTAATTTTTAGCCCACTCAACCATGTAGTCCATTTTCAGTTCATATGTCTGAAGTTAAAAATAAACCTCGGAAAAACCGACTCAAAACAAATGATATCCACTGTCAAACTAATATACATTTCTCACTAGCTAAACACACGAATAACGTGATGTTTTGGGAAAATAACTCAAGTAAAAAGGCAAGCTGATCACTCATGCATGGTATAAATCAATCTCATTTTCACCTTTCTTCCAGGAAGAAATCTTCCTCCCATGTCTGAAAAACCCAAAAAATGTAGGGCGAATTCGGGATAAACATTTGTTGGCCGTCTATCGTTGAAACATCCGGTTGTTCAAAATAGCTCCTTAAAAAATCGCCGGTGAAAGCTTGCTCTAATTCAGAGATTGGATATGAACTTATCTTCCATCCAATTTCTTCTTATTTTTTTTGAGCACTTAAACTTTTAAATTTCGGACGTAAAAAGCACTTGTTGATGCATGGGAGGATTATTGCCATAGGCGCTCTTAACAGGTTTCCAATGCAAAATGGAAATCGTTAAATGTTTGGAGGTTATTAAGACATAAACAAATCTGCATCAGATGAGTTTGTTGGCTTCTTTGTTAAAGGCGTTCACCCCTAGAGGAAAGCAAGGAAGTAAGAAAAACTGGACGAAAGCGAATATGCATCAGATTATGCAACAGCTAAATCGTACCAGGTATTATTTAAATTCGGAATTGGATATTTTTGTCCCTTGGGCACCAATTACATTTCGAACACACCCACATAGTTAGTTATGTGTGCTGAAATTTGGCATCAAAATAAAATTAAAGAATTTGAAAATAGATTTTCCAAAGTAAATTAGGTTACTAGTGTCTATTTTGGTAGTTTTTCTTGATTGTCTTTAAATAACGGCTTAAAGTTTGATTAAAGCTATTTGTAAATAAGCAATACAAAGGGACAAAATTTGATTTTTTTTTGTCAGCATTTGAATGGTTATCACAGTTCAGTGTTGAAAATAAATGCGAATTTTTTTTGAAAAAAATCCAGTTTTAGCTTTCTCATTGTAATGTATTTATTTGCATAAAAGAAAAGTGTTATTACAGATTTGTAATAAGAATACGTATTATCTTATAAATCCTCCTTTTAAAATACAGCGTTGTTATAATTAAAGTTCGCCAATTCAAAAGGCTTTATAGGCGATTCTATGGCTTCAAACGGAACAAAATTTCCTTAAAATGTAGTAAAATTGATGCGCTCTATGAAAAGTGAAAAAAAAAGAAAAAATATAAAATTTCGTCTATAGGTGGCGCTGCGCCAATATCTGGGGTAATTTTTGAAGTTTATATATATATATATATATCAAGTAATCAAAATATGTGTTATATTTTCAATATATACATGTGTTAATCTAAAAATCAAAATTAAAATCAAATTACCTTATCAATAATCATACGAATGAAATACAAAAGATAGTTTGATTATAGACTATTACTACTATGAAAAAGACAACACAGAATTGGAATTTCAACAATCAAATGCCAATCAGTCTTGGGCAGACATGGGCAAACTACGGCCCGCGGGCCAACTCCGGCCCACCGGAAGGTTTTATCCGGCCCGCGGATAGAATTTTAATTTGCCGGTCCGACGGAAATTAAAAGGAAATATGATTTATATATTATATATCCATCTCCTTTTCTACTTTGTTTAATTATTATTTTTTTTCTTCCTTTTTTCCAA
The DNA here is from genome assembly GCA_013235015.1 of Araneus ventricosus. NCBI lineage: Eukaryota > Metazoa > Arthropoda > Arachnida > Araneae > Araneidae > Araneus > Araneus ventricosus. The sequence continues at coordinate 18,762 of BGPR01007101.1, read as the reverse complement.
AGGACTGATGATCTTTTTACTTTCTCTATTTTTGTCCTACAAAACATAAATCGACGAAAATAGCAAGCACAGACAGTGTTGGCGCCAGTGCGTCTGCCTTTCGCTCGCGCCCTCTGGTTGTAATGTTCTTTTTTATTTGATTTATTGATGGTATTTCCGGTTTCTTTTCTGTTGAGTGCTATGTTTGCTTCATCTTATATATGTGAACAAGTGTTTTCAACTATGAACCTTAGAAAGAATTATTTCAGAAGTAGACTGACAGATGAGCATTTAGCCTTGTTCCTTAGAATCAGTACATCTCATTTCGAACCTCAATATAAGGAACTTTTAAAAATGAAATCGCAATTTCATTCATCTCATTAACATATTTAAATTGTAATACTTGTATATTGTTTTTAAAATTTTGGAAAAATTTACCTTGGCCCGCCAAACTTTTTTTTTTCGATTTTTTGCCCGCGACCGAAAAAGTTTGCCCATCCCTGGTCTTGGGAACCGATATTTGTCGCATTAATCTAGATTTGTGGTGCCAACTCTCTGCGAAAGCCAATTGTTGGAAAAATGAAAAAATAGGGGAATAAATCTCCAAAATCTTTCAAGATTAGAAACGAGAAAGTATATACCTTAAAGCACACCAATTCAATAGTCTTAATTATTGTTATGACTTGAGCATTAGCCTAAAGACAGTTCCGCATTTAAAGAGAAAATATTATTTCTAAATTAGGCTTTTAATACTGTATATATATAACTGAGGCAAAATTGAATATTGCATTTGAGTTTTTTTTAAGTTTGACTGAAAACGCTACCGAAATTCAATTTTGAATGCAGTCTCTTTCGTTCAAATTACCGTGTTTTTTTTTGCAAGAAACGGCATCACCCCATTGTATTCTTTCTTAAAACTTCTTTCTTTTCTTTTTACTTTCTCGTATACGAAGTATACAAAGAGAAAGTATTGTAATCGTCAAAAAATTCGAACTCGATATTTTAACGAATCTCCTCGTTTTAACCCCCTTGAGTCCAAAAAACACAATTTTGGAATTATGTCTGTCTGTATGTCTGTGAACACGATAACTCGAAAACTATTAGAGCTACGGGGATGAAATTTGGTATGTGGTCTTTAAACATAATTTGTAGGTTTCCATCAAATTTTGGACAAAATCCGTCAAAGAGAAGTCTGTCTGTCTGTATGTCCGAAGTCATGTGAACACTATAATTCAAAAACTTGAATAGCTAGATGGATAAAATGTGGTACACAGTTTTATAGTCATGAATGTAGGTCCGTATAAATTTTGGGCCAAATTCGTCAAAGGGTTGACTGTCTGTCGGTCTGTATAATCGCATACTTGTTAAGCATTCGTTTCAAAACTGATCTCCATGCTCATGCGTACTTAGCAATCTCTGGTATCAAGCGGGAGGATTACGAAACTTTGTCCTTGAGACGGAGTTGTGATAGATATGTTTTATCTCCTGTTTTGTTTTCGCTCGCTCGTATAATAGCGGATCTCGCTGGAGTGTGATGGAAAATAAATATTGCTAAGTTTTAATACATAGGCATCTCTTTTAATATTATTCTTCATTTAAATATTCTACAATCACTATAATCTGTAATGAAAAACCTTCTGATATTCGTTACATTCTGGATTACAGTAGGTTCGATTTTTTTTATCCACGCAAGGGGAGGGGAAATGACAAATTTTTGAGCAGTATACGAGAAAGTTTAGGGGAGGTCACTCCCACTGGTTTCTATAAAAACGAGAAAAAAGTGTGAGGTGGGACTCGGACGTTATCAGACTCTTTTATTTTATTTTATTCTTCTGATCACCAGCAGCTAGAGAACGACGTCGTTGATGAGATGACTTAACTTCATAATGTAAAGGGGTGCTTCCCTCCTATTCATTATTTTTCTCTATAAAATATTCAAACTGTGTTTTCCTCAGACTACTGGAGTACTCATTCCAACCCACATGTATGACGCACGGACACGACGGTAAACGGGTTAGGATTATGCTTAAAATCGAGTTAGGAGGAAAACCATGATAAAAAAAATAGTTATATCCTCCTCTCTCAGGCAGCGGCGTAACGAGAGGAATTCAGTGCCTAATTCAGTGCACAAAAGTTGTAGGTGGCGCTGTATGTATTCTTATATAATCTCACTCATTTGTAGAATTGCTCACTCTCTTTGTAAATACCGTCATGAAATAAAGTCAAGTTACTTAACTCCAGAGTATCTCTTTCACACTTATCTGAGAACACGAGACCCTAGGCCATCTGTGCAGCCACCCCCAACATGGTGTCAGAAGTGGGATTCGAACCAACGCAAGTGGCGCTCGGGAGAAAATATGATTTTTTTAAATTCTAATCTTCTTAAGTGACTTAGCAAGCCTAAATAATACCCGGAGTACAGTATTTTTTTTACATCTCCTCATCATATTTTGTTTTAAAAAATGGCATAAACTCAGTAAAGTTTTGACTCCATGGCGCCCCCTAAAACTAACTCACGGAGTATCTATAACCCGTTGCTCCCCCAAGCCCTTAGATGTGCAACTAAACGACATCTCTTCCTCATTTGCAAAGCCGGGAATCGAACTCGCGACACACAGCCTTCCACTAAAACCAGCTAGGCGCTTTACAGTAAGAATCAACAAAGCTGAAATGATCTACTCCATGGATGGTGTAGTGTTTGGCTACCGTTGGCGATGGTTGATCGGACGCTTGGCGCAATTCCTTGCTAGTCTAAGGGTTGCTTTCTGTGAACGAGAGAGTTGGAGTGGCGACCTCGTGAGGTGAGGTGAAACATTTAGGCCTAGTTGTGGTCGTTATTATTTTTGAATAACTCTGCCTTTTAAGGTGCAACGTACCTCACTGTAACTTTCATGTGTGCTGTTTGTTTCGCGTGTGTCTAAGCTTGAATAGATTTTTTTCTCTAAAATCTGGTGTTTTTCATTTCGAAAAGACAGCAACACTACAGATGGGGAACCTGCGACTTTAACAGGGGTGTAGTGGAGCTGGAACGCCGTTCCGACACTGCTTTTAGAGCGTCCCGGCCCTGCTTGTTTTACAACTACATCACTGGGCCTTAAAGGCGCATACGGCCTTCTTGAGTTTCCTCTGCGGCCTTGCCAGTTATTTACAATTACATATATGCACTTGTTTCGCAAATGAAACAATTGTTACCAATTGCCAGTTATTTCCATTTGCTAATGCACAGTTTTAATACTTATACTTTTTGTACTTTCGCAATACAATAAAACCATAAGAATCGTCACCCCGTCTTGCCTAAGCATCCGGGTAAACCTGAAAGACCGGCCACCACGACAGCATAGTCAGGCTCTGAGGTTCCTGCATTATAGCAGCCCATTACGAGCAGCTCATGCAGCAACCCCCGTTTCACCGGGGCACGACCCGTCTTCGGAAGTGGGCCCAAAGAGCCACACCACCATTATTGTGCCATCGGGTTGACGAGAGCCTGCTTACTTATGCGGCAGCTTCTCATCCGCGGACTCGCGGTGTCCCCCCGATGGGGTCGCAATACAATAAGTCTACTCAAAAAATAATAAAATAAAAACCCTTAAGCCTCTGATACCTAAGACCATTGGAATAGAGAGACCTCAAAATACGGGAACGTCCGAGTTTCTCTTTCAGACAAGGGAAATTCACTTCCCCTCTCAAAAACCGCAATGACAGCTGGCATTCTCCGAATTCTCAGAACCCCTCTCCTGTTCCCCAAACCCTTCTGGGCGAACCGTTCTAACGAAGAAAGCGCGCGTTGCGGGTTTGGAATGAATCACACTTAACAAAAGTGGGTGGGAACTTCACAGTGATATTCGGACGTCCACCGTATTTTGCTGGAAGGGACGGTTTGGAAGTTCCCGTATCGATAGAGTTAAGATTATGCTCATGTGGCCTTTTGCCCAGCTGCCGAAATTCAATGAGCCTTTCAGTACCGAAAGGTCCTGTCTAAGCCTTCTGTTATGTCGTAATCAAAAGCTTTGTCATTGCCTCATAAAAATTTTTCCTTTCTCGTATACGAAACGTACGAGGAAGAAAGTATTGTAATCGTCAAAAAAGTCGAACTCGAGATTTTGACGAATCTCCACGTTTTAGACCTCCATGAGTCCGAAAAACACAATTTTGGAATCATGTCTGTCTGTGAACACGATAACTCGAAAACTATTAGAGATAAAGGGATGAAATTTGGTATGTGAACTTGAAACATAATTTGTAGGTTTCTATCAAATTTTGGACAAAATCTGTCAACGGGAAGTCTGTCTGTCTGTCTGTACGCGGTCATGCGAACACTATAACTCAAAAACTTGAATAGCCAGATGGGTAAAAGTTGGTACACAGTTTTATCATCATAAATATAGTTCCGTATCAAAGTTTGGACCAAATCCGTCAAAAGGTTGTACATACGTTACGTGTCCTTGCCACCACCTGTAAGTATGCATTCATGCTCTTAAGCACCCTGAGCTAAATTTTTTGAAAATTTTATAGTTACACCAATTTTAACTTTCTCGTATATGAAGTATACAAAGAGAAAGTATTGTAATCGTCAAAAAATTCGAACTCCAGATTTTGACGAATCTCCACGTTTTAGACCTCCCTGAGTCCGAAAAACACAATTTTGGAATTATGTCTGTCTGTCAGTCTGTGAACACGGTAACTCGAAAACTATTAGAGCTACGGGGATGAAATTTGGTACGTGGTCTTTACACACAATTTGTAGGTTTCTATCAAATTTTGGACAAAATCCGTCCAAGGGAAGTCTGTCTATTTGTCTGGCCGCGGTCATGCGAACACTATAACTCAAAAACTTGAATAGTTAGATGAATAAAATTTGGTACACAGTTTTATTATCATCATGAATGTAGGTCCGTATAAAATTTTGGGCCAAATCCGTCAAAAGGTTGACTGTCTGTCGGTCTCTATAATCGCATTTCCAACGAGTTCGCTATCTCCACGCGCATGCGTATTGGACGCAATCTTCTGTGCACGATATTTATTGTCTTCTCCATGCGCATGTGTACTTGGTAGCAATCTGTGCACGCGGAAGGATTGTCCTTAAGCGAAGAAAGAATAGAAATCGGTACGCATTTAATCGGAACGCATCTCTTTGAATTTGATTTTTTTACCTAAATATTTTCTGATAGTCATTGGATCCTGGGTTACAATAGGTTCGAATTTTTTTATCCACGCGGGGGGAGGGGAAACAGCACCTTTTTAGAGAAGTATACGAGAAAGTTTAGGGGAGACCACTCCCGCTGTTTTTTTCATCTAATCCAGACAGAAAACATTTTTATTTCTTTCCCTTTATCTTGTCTTCGGAATGAGTGTACTTGAAACCGGCAATCTAAAATATCTCTGGTACTGGTAGTTTTTTTGCCATTTAGGGGCAATCTGCAAAAATTTATGGCCTTTATCTTAGCTGTGGGAAACAAAAAACGTTAAGGAAGATAAGAAGATCATCCCATGCATTACGAACGCGAATACCTATTCACGTTCTTTTCCGTTTACGGACGATATTGTGGTGTTTTATATCTCGCGGTTAGGAGTGGTTTTATTATTTTTTTATATTTTTAGAATTACGAACAAGTTTTATTTTCTCTCCGTCTTGCGAAGATAAAACGCTAAAATGCCATGTCATCATAATAAGATGTTTTTTTTTATTATATAACATGATATAATGGCGGAACCATGAGTATGAATAAAATAAATAAAAAAATAAGGTATAACCTTTTATTCATGCGAAAAAATGAACGCAAAAGTTGAAAATGATTTTTCTGATTACAATAAAATGCATGGTTCGAATAAAAATGTCTGTGCCTTATATAGCGCCTTATATTTTGTGTATATTTCCTTAAACAAATGGAATATTCCTAGAAGGTAAAAGGCCGCGGTGGCCTAGTGGTAAGGTCCCAGCTTTGGGGCCGGAGGGTTCCAGGTTCGAATCCCAATTCCACCGAAGATCCGTCGTGTATGGGGCCTGTTGCATGCTAAACCATACGTAGTGGTTAAATGTTCTCCCGCTGGTGTGGCGTGGAAGTTTGGAGAGGGGGCGCTAGCTCAGGTGTCGTCCTCATCATCCGACCGCGGTTCAAAATTACGAGGTCAGTCCCAAAATAGCCCTCGTGTTGCTTCAAAACGGGGCGTTAATATAACTAAACTAAACCTAGAAGGTAAAGGCGCCCACGCTTTTATTCGAACCATGCATTTTATTGTAACCAGAAAAATTATTTTCAACTTTTGCGTTCATTTTTTCGCGTGAATAAAAGCTTATACCTTATTTTTTTTATTTTCTACTTTTTAGTGACGGTTGACACGAATACATACGACATGTTAGGTATAGCAAACCAAATTCAATTATCGAATTCTCCTATATAAAACACTTATTAAATATTCGTTACGAATATTGCATATTTGAAAAAAGTGCGACACAGACCGAGAGACGAAACAAGACTCACTTCCCCGATCTGACTTTTGGCCCTCAAGCCGCTCCGAAATGGGGATGATTCACAGGCCGCGCCCCCTTCTATTGTGTGTTGTCTAGTGGTGTTGTTACAACCTTGCGTAACGTGAGGTTACCACCTTCCAAACTTTATCGCCCAAATATGGGGCTAAAATTTTAATATCATTTTGTTAGGTTTAAAATAGGTATAGATTGCAAATTGTTGTATTGTCTCCGGAAACCCACCACTGTGCTAAATTTCTAAGCTGTAGCTCGATTGGAAGTGGGTAAGAAATCGATCTTAAGATTTGTGGACAAGACACTCAAGATGAATAAAAGCTTATAATAAAGTATTAGACAAAAACATGGGACGTTTAACAGCGGATTTAAAAATAAATATGAAAGATTTGATTTTTTGGTACTAAACATAACACATGGGATGATAAAAGTAACACATGGGGTGATAAAAGTAACACACGGGATGATAAAAGTAACACA
>BGPR01007101.1:1096-11722 GCA_013235015.1 Araneus ventricosus | reverse complement strand
AAAAGTAACACATCGGATGATAAAAGAAACAGAAGGGATGATAAAAGTAACACATTGGTTGATAAAAGTAATACATGGGATGATAAAAGTAACACATCGGATGATAAAAGTAACACATTGGTTGATAAAAGTAACACACGAGATGATAAAAGTAACACAAGGGATGATAAAAGTAACACACGGAATGATAAAAGTAACACATGTTATGGTTCTTTGTAATAGCAGTTTGTGTTTTTTCAGCTGAATAGTTTCACTGAAAATTTTAAAGAAATTTTCCAGCATTGCGCAGAGTGTTGCAATTTCTGCAAAACAGTCGTTAATAAAATGCTATGATTTCGTTGATTTTAACGCCATATACCAGAAATAGCAATACTTATCTTTTCTCCGATTTCCTAAATATTTTTAAAAAATTATTTTTTATATAAGTCTTGATAACTTGTATAGAAAAAGTACTTATTTATTATCTCACGGTATGGAAGGGTAATTCACATAATCGAGCATTTTCCCGCGATATCTTCCGAAAATATTATCTCCCAAATACTATTTTTACACCATCTTAAAATTCAAAAAATTAGCTTTTCAAACTCCAATTTTAATTTCCGTGCACTTTTTTCTCTAATTTTAATAATTTTTTCAAAATTTAATTTAAAGTAGCTTATTAATTTAAACAAAATTAAATTAATTAGGAAAATCCCCCCAAAACCATGGAAATTCATCAAAATATCGAGATCAAATTTTTTGACAATTATAATGCTTTCTCTTTTGTACTTCGTAAACGAAAAAGTAAAATCAGGCTAAATAATTCGGAGGCATGTATTGAAGATGATACAGTGATGGAATGAATGAATATAATTCAGCACATTTGTGATATAACATCAGTTGCTGAAGAAGATATGTCAGGATAAAAGAAGTTGTAGGTCAGTTTATGCGAGCAGACGCCGAATTCAATTGCCTATTCAGCAGGAAATAAAACAGGAAAAATGTCTCCTGCATTACGCAGATGACTCCATCAGATGGCTTGTAAAGAAAGGAATCCGAGGGAGGTACTGGCAATCGTTTCCTAATGGCACAAACTCTGCGAAATATCTCAGACATTCTGCTTAGGTATTTGGTGAATGCTAATGGCATTATGTGAACGAATGTAGACGTTATCTGCGCATAACGTTCGATTAAATCAGTAGTTTTATAGGCGATCATCATTAGGTTTATGATTGGTTCCATAAATGAATACACAGTTCTTCAAACTAAAGTAATATATTGTCATTAGGAAATTACGTTATTATACTGAGCAATATTTACAGCTATGTACAATTAAAGTACAGAAATACTCTCTATTATCCGTGCTCATTCCAGACTCACAAAAAAAATTTAAGCAGAAATATTTTCACGCTTATCATGCATGTAAAATCGATGTTGATGTTCGATCGAGAGATTCATTCCTTGAAACTAGTGAACCGTGACGGCGGAGGCTAAAGAATAAATTTTTTTCTTCCTCCACGTGCAATCTCTACCGGTTCAACCCCTAATTTTCCGAGAAATGAATCATCCACTTCCTGCTAGCTCGTTCTCGTACAAACACGCTTCTCCTTGACACGTCATTCTTTAACTTCTTCGTCTTCTTTCACTTTCGCGCGTGTTCCTTTAGTTTTTTCGTCTTGTTTATCTTCAGCTAGTAGCGTGAAATTTTTTACTGGTAAAAATGAGTGGTGTGAAACGAAAACGAAACGTTTTAAATGTTAAACAAAAATTAGAAATCCTTCAAAAACTCGATAATGGATAATCAGCTAGCACTGATGCAGAAGATGTACTAAATGAGAGAAATACAATTTCTCATTCTGCTGCTCTACAATCTGTGGAAACTTTGTTAGATTATATGGGCCAAAGAGGATTTGATTACGGTGACATTACTGCGGTTTGTAAAATATGTGTCGATATACGACAAGAGATGAACAAACAGCAGAAGCAAAGACGCATTACAGATTTTTTAAGCAGTAAATGTTAAAAGGAAAATTCCTAGTTTGATGTTATACAGCATGCAAATGTAAGTAATTTTTATATTTTTGTACTGATGTTGATTTTTTTTTAATAAAAAGGAGTTTTCGTATTATCCGTGTTTTTCTATTGTCCGTGCGATCCCTCCCGGAGATTAACCCGGATAATCGGGAGTGCACTGTAGTTCTAGTTCGTCATATGATAAGGATGGCACTCATCAGCATCGTATATCGTCGTTTAAACAGTCGTTCCATCTCGTCTTCTGTTCTGGGCAGCTTGATGCTCTGACGTCATTGGAGATGACAGCGCCATCTACAGGTACTCGGCTGGTGACCCACAGTCTATCGGGTGATCCAGCAGCCAAGAAAAACTTGGAGAATTAATAATTCTAAAACGAATAAAGATAAAAAGATGAGGTTTTCATCGAACGAATAGGTAAGGAGCCGAAATATTTTTATGGCGATAACAAAAAAGAAAGTTTGAATAGTTCTTTATTTAACTAACAGATGGCTTACTAGTGACAAGTAAGCTTACAACTGTTCACTGTGCTGTCCAGGGTTGCCATATTGACCTTTTAAAGGCCAAAGTTTCGAAATTTGGCCTTTTTTCAAAGCGGTTGGCCTTACGAATTTTCAGTTGGCCTTTTTTGGCTTTATTTTCATTCATGATTTTTAGAACTGCTCTTCATAACTATTTCTACTTTTTTTCATAAAATTTTTATATTCTAAAATAATATTTAGAACGGCGCAGTGCATTCGATCTGGATATTAGGTGAATAATATCGAAACTAAAAAAAAAGCATTTTTGAAAATTTTATTGCTTATTAGAAACGCTTATTACGAATCTGAAATCAAATTATTTATATTAATGCAATAAAACTTTTATACTGCTTATTATTTATTTTTAGTGCTAAATTGCTCTTCATTTATTATGACCCAACTGAAAAATAACCATTGCATACTTTTATTCATTCATGAGACTATATACTAAGTTCAGCTATTTCATTTAGATATCACTTTTCATTGTAAAGCTGTTTATGTAGTGGTTAAAAAATTTTTCACTTCAATATTGTTGCATTAATGGAGTATTGATCATACGTCATTCTAAAGTGAGTCGTTTTTATAAAATAAAGCATTTTCTAATCGTAAATTTAGCGAAAAATAAGTACTTCAATCAGTTTCTCAAATTTGGCCTTATTTTTAAGAATGTTTGGCCTTATTTTGTCATTTTGATCTGGCAACTGTCCGTCATTCAGCAGAACAGCTGTCAGACGAGGTGCAACACCGTTCGCAGCATTAAGCAACATTTCTTAGCGATATGCTGTTGACACATGTTGGCGGATGACAGTTTGGCGTACAACAAAAAGTCGCAAGGTGTCAGATCGGGAAATTTGGGAGGCCATGCATCTGAAAAAGATCGACTTATAATACAATCTTCTCCAAATGGTGAGCGTAGCAGGCGTTGCACGGGCGCTGCCAAATTCTAGTGCTCCATCTTGCATAAAGCATGGTTTACACGAGGCCAATATTGCCTAGCCAATAAGTTTACGCATACGCAAAAAAGAGGTAACAGCGGCTGACAACACTTGCCATTGTCCGCTCTTTCTACACGTGACTGATCTACTTTCCGCGCCTGCGTGAACTTATTGTCTAGACAATATTGGCCTCGTGTAAACCCTGCTTAAAGGCGACTATGTGCAGTGCCTGTCGCGTGGCAAATCTGGAAAGATGTTGTTCGGTAGCATTGCCGCACAATCAGTGAAAAAAAATATCAGGAGGCTGTCATTTTCATACAGCCGCTGAAGTTAAAGGCTTAGGACTACTTTACTCGCGTGACTCTTTTGTTTCTCGAAGTTAAGTAAGTTTTTAAGTTTAAGTAAGTTTTTTTTTGTAACTTGTGTTGTTACCCTTTATCTCTAAAATAAGACATTAGTTATGTTCTTAACACATGCAGTGACCGAGATATAGAGGCTCGCGTCAGGAATTCATGCGTATTTTTGCCCAAGTTTACGACTCGGTAGTCGCTGGACTACAGTTCCGATTTTCAATTTGTTTGTGTAAATTCTATTGTTACCCTTTATCTCTAAAATAAGGCATTAGTTATGTTTTTAACATATGTAGTTACCGAGATATAGAGGATCTCCCATACCAAGTTTTGTGGTGTTTTGGCGTGTGATTCAATTTCCTTCCTGAGACCCCAATGGGAGGAACGTAGTCCTACGTTAAAATGTATTTAATATTCCCTGTGACTTCCTTGTAAAAAAATAAACCAATTAAATGACAGCTGCAATGCCATGTTAGACATGTTTTGGTCGAAAACAAAACTATTCTAGCACTCTTTTTGGCTTTCATGGTTAAAAAAAATCCGAATTCTTTTCCATCATTCGGTGCAAACCTTTTCTTTTTTATCTTTTTTACTTTCTCGTATACGAAGTATACAAAGAGAAAGTATTGTAATCGTCAAAACATTCGAACTCGAGATTTTGACGAATCTCCACGTTTTAGACCTTCCTGAGTCCGAAAAACACAATTTTGGAATTATGTCTGTCTGTGCGTCTGTATGTCTGTGTGTGTGTCTGTGAACACGATAACTCGACAACTATTAGAGATAAAGGGATGAAATTTGGTATGTGAACTTGAAACATAATTTGTAGGTTTCTATCAAATTTTGGACAAAATCTGTCAACGGGAAGTCTGTCAATCTGTACGTCCGCGGTCGTGTGAACACTATAACACAAAAACTTGAATAGCTAGATGGATAAAATTTGATACACAGTTTTATTGTCATGAATGTAGGTCCGTATAAAAGTTTGGGCCAAATCCGTCAATGGGTTGACTGTCTGTCGGTCTGTATAATCGCATACTTGTTCAGTTTTGAAACTAACTCCCTGCGCATTTCTACTGGTGGCAATGCCTGTGCAAAGAAGGGACGCTCCGAAAACTTGGCAGTTAGCCAAAAATCAATTCTGGCGCGATTTTGTAAGGAAGCAAACATTTAGGGAGTCTCGCCAGGTCCTGTTGCGCCAAAGAATGCGCAGGGGATTTGAATTTGTTTTGATCCTTCAAACCACGCGTGGTTCCAACTTTGGTTTACTTGCGACGGAAGTTTATTTGACATCTTTTATTATTCTAGTTTTCTCTACATGTGTTAGGAGTATACGAGAAAGTTTAGGGGAGACCACTCCCGCAGGTTTGTTTTCGAATTGTCATTGTCATTGTTCTGCATCACTAGATGCATTTTCGAAATTCCATACTCCAACAACTCGTTTCAGTCTCTTGCTTACTTGAAGAAGTATTACATGTTGCCAACATTTTAAATAGAAGTAAATAAATTGTAATTAAGAAATAAATTAATGCGTGCCAAAAATTGCCAGAAACTAAAAGTAAAGTTAAAATTATTGCTCATTGCACACTTTTATTTAATTCAACTTCTTTCTTCTGTGCAAATATGGAATTTTGCTATCTATTTTGCACTCATTTCCCGATATATTGGAAGTTCCACATTTTGAACATGTATGCTACCAAATGAGCTGTTCAAACGTTGTTCTTCCGAAAGAATCTGTCAGTTGTTCTGACAAATTAAAACAAAACAAACAAATATTCGTCAGAGGGAAGTGATGTCTGAATAGAATCTTTATCCAGAGTACTAACTATTTTACAAACTACGAATTTCAAAATCAAATTGTAGACAGTTTTATTTTCTTTTGATTAAAAAGATTTTTTACTCATTATAAATTCGAAAACAAAGCACGTCGTCGTGGAAATTAAGCAGAAATGGGATTTTTACATATTTAACTTGCTCGCACCATTTCAGACATTACTGTTTTCCCCCTTGCCTCTTGATTTATTCACTCACACACAGTTGCCCATTTTCGATTTTTTTTATATCAGGTAAAATAACGGAAAAGCTAATATTGCAGGTTATTGTGTTTGTCCGTGGAATGTGTTAAGCTGTTGCGTGACATACCAAAAGAACTTTTCTGCTCCATAAATAAAAGATGTTTGTCGATAGAACGTTAATTAATGTCTTTTTTTCTCTTCTGGTTGGTTTAATACAAATTGACAAATGACAGCTCTGACGTAATGGTGCTCAGTTTTTTTCTTCTTTTGCCATTTCACCTTAGATGCCTTATTATGACAAAATAAGACACATTGTCATGTACTTTTGTTTTGTTCGATCGATAATAATTTGTGGGGGTTGGTTATGGTTCAGCAAACTGTCCAATTAGTGTAACAATTATTATTTACGTTTAAGTTACACACAAACAAGTTTACACATTTAATTTCAAAATTTAATAAAACATGAAAAGGTGAACTGATCGTTAACACGCGTCGAGGTCAGTCGCTTGGTCTCTACTGACAGTTCACAGATCCAGAGGGCGCTGCCTCTGCTGCCAATCACAGTCAGTTACAGTTAATATCACAGATTTGGATTACAGATTTGCTTATGATATGGCAGAAAAAATTGACCGATATTTCGCTGCTAATGGTATTAGTTAACAATAATAATTTAAATTCACGTGAAATTAATAATTTTTATTAAAGCATTCATTTTAGAATTTTGCTACAGTTTTCTGTCAGTGACCGGTAAACGAACATAATCCGCTCAAACATAAAGTTAGTGATTCAAATTGTTTGCAAGCTAATCATCGATTTATCGTAGAACTTTTCGGGAATTTGATTAATTCACTCTGGGGACCAATAAATAAATAATCTTAATAATATAATAAATGCGAAAGTGTGTCTGTCTGTATGTCTGTCTGTCTATCTGTCTGTCTGTTTGTTAAGCTTTCACGACCAAACTACCAAACCGATTTGGATGAAAATTGGCAGAGTTGTAGCTTCAAACCCAAGAACGGACATAGGCTAGGTGAAATCACGTTAAATTAATTATTTTTGACTACAGATTAAAATTAGTTAACAAAGAAAGCCCATTGACTCCGCGATTCGCGTGAAGTTTATTTTATTTTTCAATCAGCTGTCACGTGATCCTTCAGGAATGCGAAAACATGTGGAATAAATTATTTTTAAAATCAACTATCAAGTAATCCTTTTTTCCGCTATAACTTCGGAACAAATCGTCCGATACAAATTATTTTTATACCATCTTAACGATAAAAATTTTACCTTTTCAATGATACCAATTCTATTTCCGTGACTGTTTTCGTTCGATTTTTATTAATTTTTTAAATTTTACGTGCAGACGATTTTGAAATAACGCAAATTTATAGCTACTCAGTTGTTAGGAAATGGTTAGACTTAGAACTAATTGACCTTTATTTCTGAAACTTTTGCTTATATTTATAAGTATCCATAAAATAAGGCAGAATTTAAATGTATCTGTCTGTCTGTCGGTCGATCGGTCGGTCACAAGAACTCCTCCTAAACAGTGAACGGTAGCGACGTAAAATTTACACACGGCATTCTAGAGCATATTTTTAGGTCATTTTCAACTTTCAGAGTTAATTAGTTCATAAGATATTTAATTAAATAACGAATATTAGCCGCTTTTAAGCCTAATGCTTAGACGTTTTTTGCCAATAACTTCTGAAATCTTTATTAGACAACAATTATTTTTCTGCCATTTTAAAGACCAGAAAATGATCTTTTTAATGCTATTAATTCCATTGCGATGAAATGTTTTCTCCGATTGCTATAAAGGTTTAAAAATATTTTTTAACGTAATTTCTAACAATACTTTTTGTTCTTATAGAAATACATTCAGGCCAAATTACTGTTTCGCGCGCGGGCTTTTGCCAGTGTTAAAATTAATATAAGAAAATATTGCTTTCTTTGACCATAAACAACAAAGGAGACTTTACATTTCCGGTTTCCTGTTGTGGTAGCATTTACAGATTTTAATACGGTTACACAGTGATCCAATGACGTTAGTGAATTATTCTCTCGATGTTTTGTTTAATTTTCACAGTGAGATATTACAGAATATCCTTCTGTAGATACGGTAATGGGAATTAACAAGGATCATCATATTCTGTAGAGCTCCTCAAGATCTTAGAATTGTTAGGGGCACCTTCCGACAAGCCTAGAATGATAGTCGGTGTGCCAGTATTACTAATACGTAGCCTCGATATACCGAGACTGCGCAATGGCACACGGTTAAAAATTACACACCTAGGTACAAACGTCGTGAAAGCTACTGTTATGACTGATATAGAGAGAAGAGAGAGTGTTTTAATTCCACGCCTTCCGATAAGACCGAAGGATTTATCATCTCAGTTCAAAAGGTAACAAATCCCTGTAAAAATATCATTTGCGAGGCTCAGGGCCAGACACTGAAAGTGGCAAGCGTACATTTGGAAAAACCATATTTTTCCCATGGGCAACTATATGTGGCTTGTTCACGTGTGTACAGCCCACACAACCTCTACATCCGTGCAAATAACGTGGTATACAAAAGTATATCATCATAGATAAACAATTTACATAACTATATCAGCATACATGTACAGTACACTCCTGTCAGCCGTCCAATTAAGTAATATCAACCGTCAGAACTTTTCCTTTCCCCTTTCAAAATGCAATAAAACATTTACATTCGTGAATTAAAAAAAAGAATAATTCAAATTCTTCGCGCACGAAGTCGCGGGTTACAGCTAGTTATATTATATAATATCTACTAAGATATTATATAATATTAGATACGCGTATTTATATATATAATAAATAATCTTCAAAAATACACATCTCATCATTGGTTTCTATGCTGCACTCTTAGATAGAATTGTTAAGAAATTGTTGAGAAAAAGTTCTTAACTTAGACGATATAATTTTGATCCCTTTTTTTCTAAAATAAAAAGTAGAGAATAAAAAACACGCAGTTACAAAAATTTATAGAACAGAAATCATTTATTTGGCAAACAAGAATATAATGTACGCGTACAGAAAAGCATACACTTACAAAAATCCAGAGAAAAATCATCTAGGTAGCGAACAAGAAAGTCATGTATATAATTGCCAGAATCTCGACCGATGACCATTCATATTTGTATAAAAGTTCATATTTTTAACTTCACCATACAGTTTAAATTTAGTTATCATCTGTCCGCCTGGCGAGTTCGTTGCTGCTCTTGACAACCTTCTGGTATCACACTTTCGTTTCCTCGTCTCTACGACGGCGTTAAGCACGTAGATACGCCTCTACTAATCTATACTTATAAAAGGCAATGTTTGCGCGTGCGTGTGTGCGATGTCCAGACGAATCTACCGCACTTACAGTCATGAAATTTGGCACACAGTTAGTCGTAATGGTGACTCAATGCGCCTCGAAGCCAGAATTTTAAAATTTAATCTAGAAAAATTTTTATTTAATGTTTTGTGTCGTTTTGGGTAATTTTTGGCACGTTTACGGCTGTAGTCTCTTTCCTAATGATCGTTGAAAAACAATCAATGCACCATTGCATAAAACAAACAATTTTCGATCTAATGAAGTTTGTTTTGAATTTCCAACATAATTTACTGAATTTTCAAAAATTTTTAAATAATAGTCACTTTTCCTTTATATTTTTAACTTTCAATTCTTATTTTCTTGCATACGACGTTCTAATACCGCTATCATTTTCATTTTTTTAGGTATAAACCCTAATATTTATCCCTGTTTTAAAACAAGAACGGTTAAAATCTCTTTCTTCTCCGATTTTCTATGAATTTTTTTATTGATCAGTTCAAAACATTTTCTCTCGCATATCCGAATCGACGAAGCTTTCGACCGACCCAAAGTTACTCTCAGTTCCCAGAATGCATTTCTACTATCCGATTGGCTGGCGGGATCAAGCGAAAGTCAAGTCATACTCTCGATCATTTTATTGCGTCAGCTATTCTTAATTACTTCATTTTACTGACCCAAGAATCATTTGATTTATTTGTTTTATACTTTTTGATAGTCGCGCATATATGCTGATATCTTTAGTTAAAAGAACACGTTATTCTCTCATATCGCTCGAGTTCCTGCGTGTACTTTCACTAAAAATCGAGGGCGAAATCAATATTATATATTTATATGTTTTGGTTTCGTCTTCAAAACTTCGGGCCTTTTTTATTTTGTTGAAGTCATTATGCCACGGGCTACGCCATGCGCGTACTGCTAGTCCTACATATAGCGTTGCGTCTTCTTGTATTTGTTTTATGAGGTGTTCGCTATCTAAACATAACAATATTTACAAAAGTTTCGTTGTCCTCCTAGTTTCTAATCCGAACTCTTCATTAACCGGTCATCCACTGTAACAATTTAGTTAATTATCATACAACTCTGTAATAAATAACGGATTCATTAAATGTTCAGCTATTCGACGTGAGGAAGATCCGGAATCTCAACTTCAGCGTTTCTGAACTTGTGGTGTTACGATTACAATTGATAAAATTTAGCAAAATTAATTTAAATATTAATTGAAATTAAAATAAAATTAAAACTATTTTTTGCATTAAATAGAAAGGCGCATATGCAGCTACTGCTAATGAAATACAAAGATAAATAATAGAAAAAACATAAATTTGAATTAAAAAGAAAAATAATTAAAAGTAACAGAAATTATTGTTTACTTTTCTGTTTCTTATTGTTTTCTTTTTCTTATTGTTTCCTTTTTCTGTTCCTTATTGTTTACTTTTTCTGTTTCTTATT
>BGPR01007100.1:0-73958 GCA_013235015.1 Araneus ventricosus | reverse complement strand
AACATTTCGAAGATTCATGTTTAAAAAATATCAATTTGTAAAAAAAAACCTCATTTATTAGCTTCTCTTAAGAGAGCAACCGAAATTTATCTCGCTGCAAAGCCGATATCTTTCTTTCTGAATATTAACGGTATTTAATTGGAATTTTTATGTAAGTTACCCTACATATCTGGCTTTGAAGTTATGAAAAGAAAATGATTATAAGTTTCGCAGATGATCAGAAAAAATTTATTTAGTACAAATACTCGTATTTCCTCTCATATTGAAAGTATATATTTAAAATTCTAATACAATGCTTATCTAACTAATTTTTGAGCATTCTGCAAGCTTCATGCAATTTGGTTTGAAACTGCAAGTATAAGAAAAAAACATGCGGAAAAAGTTGGGAATCTTTTAAAGAGATCTATATGTCTTTCCGGACATACATACTATTTTCACGAAAATTCAGGTAAGCAATGTTCATAGCAAACAAAACCATTGGTGAAAGTTTCAAATTATACTCAACTTTCTATGAAATGGGGTGAATACAAATCATTTTCTTCTTCGACACTTTCTGGTAGACTCCCTAAATGCCCTCGTGACAAAGTTTACACTATAAAATATGTGTTCCGACGAATCTCCACAACTGTCTGTGAACCATGGAATCAAATTACTCCCAATGTTTCGCATTTTATAAATCTTACAACACTTACGGCCAGTAGTGTATATGCTAAGGTATGGTCAGACAGCGAGTCGAGCCACCATTCAACCTGATAAAAACTAACAAAACCGTCAGCTGACCTTTTCCAACCATTTTGTTGGAAAAGAGTTATAAACAACAACAATTCTAGGGCAAAAATCAGAAAACTTTTTTTTTCCCAAAAGATGGTGACCACAACTAGCCACAGACTCCATTAATCCTAGGTACTCATCTTCTCTCTTCTCCCCTACATACTCCCATAAATTCAACAGCACAAAGACTTGAAAAGACTTCAGATATATTACTATCTATTATATTCTTTTGTCCCCTTTTTTGTATCCTTATATATAAAACTAGCAGTACGCGCACGGCGTTGTCCGTGGAATCAGGAATTCAACAAAATGAAAAAAAAAAACGCTCACAATGACATGAAAAGGTTCTAAAAACAAAACAAAATATACACATTATTGATTTCCCGCTTATTTTTCTTCGCGATAATGACATTTCAACTGTAGAAAAACAGTACAAGGTACATTAATCCGAAACAATATTAAAAAATTGCAACGTGAAAATGATTATTATATCGCAAGTAAAATATGACGTTAAGACACTGCCGAACGCACGGCGTTACCCGTGGAATTAGGACTTCAACAAAATGAAAAAAAAGGCCCACAATGACATGAAAATGTTTTGAAAACAAAATAAAAACAGAAGATACACATTATTGATTTTCCTGCTTATTTTTTTGCGTTTCAGTACAGAGTACGTTAATCCAAAACAATATTACAAAATTGGAAGGTGAAAATGATTATAAAACAGCAAGCAAAATATAAAATCGAATCCGAAAATAATAATCGAAATCATTCATTCAGTTGAAGGTCATATCGTAGGCCTGCGCTCTGCACCGTCAGACAATCAAAATTGCCACCAACATTCCGAAGAAGTGCCGAGCGAGGAAACTCGTTAGAGGAAAAATATCTTTCACATGACAAGGGAAAAATTAATTGAAAAAAACGGGAAAAGATATTTTAACCATTCTTATTTCAAATCCGACAGAACCTTTGCAGTTATAAGCTGAAATAAAAATGAAAATAATAGTGTTATTAGAACTTTGGATGCAGCAAATTTAAAAACAAAAATAAAATTTAGATGGCAAAACTTAGTATTTTTTAAAAAAATTCTCAAAATTCAGTAAATTACGTTAGACGTTCAGAACAAACTTCATCAGAACGAAAATGGTCGTTCTATCCAATTTTACATGGATTGGTTTTCACCGATTATTAGGAGAAATACTACGACCGTAAACGTGCGAGAAAATAACCTAAGACGACACAAAACATTAAATGAAAAATTTTCTAGATTAAATTTTAAAATTCCGGCTTCAAAGTGCATACAGTCACCATTAAGACTACCTGTGTACTAAATTTCAAGGCTGTAAGTGCGATAGATTCGTCTGAACACCGCACTCACGCACGCACACATACAAACACTGCCTTTTATAAGTTTAGATGTATTTTTTTTCTGCTCTGGCTTTTTCAATAAAGTTTCACGCATACCCAACCAACAGACAGGGAGTCGTATTGGCTCCGAGTTTGGCGGTATGCTGTGGTGTTAAATGTTAAGTTGTGTATATGCAACCTGCCATTATTATACAAATTTCTCAATCCTCTAAGCTTTTGATCCGCTTTTTTCAGTTTAGTTCAAAAGCAGATAATTCAAATTTGGGCTTATTATTTCTTCAACTATAATGGATAAAATATTCTTAGTCGCTCCGGGAAACATGTAATTAAACCACCTTTATTGAATGATTCTTAAAGGGACCAGGGACTTTCAATATCATTTATTTAAATTTTCAACTAATGAATTTGAAATTTTTCAGGCATTAATAAGAGCACTGTATCAGACAGCACTCGAAATTCCACTAAAATCTATTTATTTATTTATGATTGATAGGAATAAAAGTAATTTTACATAAAAATTAATAGCCTTTATGATAAATGTTCCAGGGGCTCCAAAATTACTTGAAATCATTCTAATTTTTTTTAAAATCAGTTACTCTAATAATTTTGAAACAATAATTCGGATAAATTTTGTTGTTTCAGAAACGAATTTCAAAATGAATACACATGATAACTCGAAACTAATGATTTTCGGGAAAAATTATGCCCAATATTTTATGTGGAAGAAAATATTTACATTTTAATAAAAAAATAATTTCTTTATGAATGGCAAATTTTTTTCTCCATATATGTTTTTTATACTTTTATGAAATATCATGAAATTTGAACAAAAATTGAAGCGCCTGGAACATTTACCATGAAGGTCATTAATTGTTATTAAAAATTACATTTATATCCATAATTCAGAAATAAATAAATGTATTGGAGTAAAACGCTGAGTGCTGTCTTTTATAGCAATCCTATTAATGCTTGTAAAATACCGAATTGATTAGTTGAAAATATAAAAAAATATATTGCAGGTCCCTGTTCGCCTTAAGAATATTGCAACTCAAATTTTTTTAGGGGATAATTTAATTTATTGTCACCATATTTAAAGAAAAAATATTCTAAAAATATATTCTCACGTTTCCCAATTTTTGTATAGTCACCTATTGGTAGTCAGTTCTGGATTATATTAATCTGCATTAGAAGGCCAATCAAAACAAAGAACTGCACATTTTCGAGACCAAAGCTGCTCTTCTTTAGTATAGAAATCCACCTAAAAGGATAGGTGTGTTTTATCTGTTAAATATTATTAATATCGCTATCGCCCGAAACTCTTTAACAGAAACAAGAAATAGTATTGAAAATCTTCCCTTTTAGTCTAACGGAATGTCGGTTAACATAGTTATCTTATATTAGAGGCGGTTATGTCTACTGAGGTCTTTTATTAGAATTTTTTTCCGATTCCGAGTACCGCTTATCGTCTGACCTCTCGAATTTAAAACTTCAAACCGCTAGCAGCAACTCAAACGTTGTCCCAAAATTAAAAAAAAAATTAAACTATTGCTCTTTGCAATTTTTTAATTTTGTAAGTTTAATAAAAGCAAGCAGTGCAATTTTCTGTAGGTTATTTACCTTCAATAGAATGTAATTAACTTTTTATGAAATACCCTTTAAAGTAAGAAAACAAATAGCTTAACAATTGTGTCACCTGCCCTATTAAGGAATTGGTTTACCAGATTAAGCCACTAGATATCCAAATTGGAACACTAATTTCTGTGAGCGCAATCAGAGCTAAAATATTGTATCATTCTCAAATTCACACCAGAAATGTAAGATACTAAGTATAATATTCTACGAACTGCATCGGTCCTTCTTCGCCCTTGTTTCCTCACATATGATAAAAAACTACATAACTTTACATAACATTCTTTTCGAACAAACATTTCATGTCTTTAAATTTTTTTCATAAATGTGGGCTCGTTTCATTTCATATTTATGAAGACTACTAATAGTTACAACTGCTTTCTGACCTGTTCTTCTAGTTCAACATAAAAGTCGCATTGATTTGAACATTCCAATTTAGACAACTGTTTGTGGCTCAATCTGAGCAAGTTTTAGTTAAGGGACATACGACTGTTAAAACTCGAAAATTTTCGATTTTATTATATATATATATATATATATATATATTATTTTTTATGTTACGGCTGTTTTTTTATTTTATTCTAGGTCTTTTGTATTCGGATTTTTTGTATTTGTATTTTGATTTTTTTATTCTTTCTAAATCTTCTTAAATGTATTTATTTTTATTCAAGAATCTTCCATTTTTATTTGTCTTGTGCTTTTAGAGGGGATGACGGCAATTTTTAACGGATTTCGTTTGTCGTTAGCAGAAAAAAGCACAAATTAATATCATCAGCGAGCTCCGCTTCCTGACGAGCGGCTCGTTATGATATTTTTCAATTTTATTTTGGTTTTTGTCTATTTTTGCCATTTTGTCTTGACTGCTTTTGAGTTTTTGTCTTGTGTTTATAATTTTGTTTTGATATATATATATATATTAATTCCTTCTCTTTTTATGAACAATTTAGAACAACCCGCGTTAAAAAATTCTCTTAATTATGAATGTTATGAACGAAAATGTAACAGCTATTCAACGTAAATATTAAATATGGCCATATCTTTAAAGCGCTATGTCTCAAAATGCGTTTTTTTGATATTGCGCGCACGATATCTCAAGAACTATTGAATATGTTTTCATAAAAGTTGTACTGAATATGTATTGTGCAATGTTCTACAAATTGTACCATAGTTTTGTACATATTTTCACCAAAGAAATGTTTTGGGGGGTTAGGAAAGTTGAAGTTTTAACAATTTTTAACATTTTTATTTTAAATTGGTATATAAAATAGAAATTGAATTTAAATGTTAATAAATTGAGGTTTGATTTCTTAAACAGACTGTTTGAATTACTTAGATATCCAAAATATTGTATTTAGACCAATATTTTATCCGTAATCATGCGCGCAAGGTGACTATCTCACTTTTTCTCCAAAAATTATACCCATATTCATTACTCTCTCAAATAAATACATATCAATATAAAGATTTGAAAATGTGTGTACAATAACAGAAAGAACAGATATTTTTCTAGGAAAAAGTTAGTTTTTGAAATCTTTTGTTTTAGAGATATAACGTATCGACTTTGACAGTTCATCCCCGATTTTTTGGAAGTTTCAAGAGCGTATGTCCCTTAACAGAAACAAAAAAAAACACATCCACTAACTTTATCTTAAAAATATTTTCATAAAATTATTGTAGGAAAATGTAGCACAAAACAATTTTCCTGACTAAAGATATAATATATTTTATTACTTAATTTGAAACAGCGTTAGGGCTTTTAGTTTTCTGTTTAAATATTTGAATGATGATATCTATGTATAAATTTGTTTTCTAAGAAACTTAGAGACTTCTCTTAAAAAAGATTTCATAACCAACATTTACATTGTTACTATATAATTTACCTATTTCAAAGCCGAAATATTTTATAGAATACAAGTTTTGATAGCGGTCCAGTCTAGGCGCTAGTCCAAATTTCACAACTATCTAATAATTTCCTGGCGAACTTTGCGTCGTCTTCAAACGGATCAAAAACACTGCCAGGCTCAAGATAGATACTCAGTAATATCCTCATTATTAAGAACAACCGAAATAGTCAGACAAATTTCTATGATGTCCTGTTTCGGAAGGAACACAAGAAGCTCAAAGGATTATCACAATTCCAAAGAATTCAAGTTAAAAATTACTTTCACTAGTTTGTGATTATAATTGAAAATGAAACAGTATATGGAACAATAAAAAAGAGGAAAAATGATGAATTAAAAATGATGGACAATTTTTTCTGAATAGAATGCCTAAACATATATACAAGTAGATATTACCTGGATTTTTGAAAACATTGAATATATCCTTTTCCTTCTAAAAATAAGATTGAAGAAAAATCCTAGACTGGAATCATGTGAAAAAATTGACAAAGAAAATTCTTTTTAACTGTTGAGATTATGTTGTAATAGTAAATAAAATTCTAATAAGCACTTAGACACTGCTACAACGTAGCATAATAATGCTCAAAATTAATATAAGGGCATTAAATATATAAAAACCATACAAAACAAATCTCCAGCAATTTTTAGCAATATCTATAATATATCAAGTTTTGCATCGTAGCAAAATAATATCCAAAGGATTTCATATTTTTCGGAATCACTTGCATTAGAAATTTCATACACTCTTGTTTCTATACTTTACATTTCATTCAATCATATATGACAAATAAAAATATATATTTTATTATAAATGATTTTTCCAACGTTTGACATTTAACAGATGCTTGATATTTCTATTTTGAGGGTTTTAAGATATAGGGAGCAAGACGATAGATTTGGGTAAATACCAATAAAACTTTTGATCACTCCATCATAAAGATGAGAACGAATCTTTTTTTTAAATAACACATTTACCAATATTACCATACACCTGTGTCTGAGAATACCAAATAAACATAAAAATGGGGGATAAAAATAATAATTTAAAAATCGGATGACTTATCCTATTTGTAAAAAAGAGATGGAGATAATTTATTGCGTAATCTAATTTACGATACAAAATAAACTGCCGATGCATTTTTATTGCGGAGTGATCTATATAAGTCGAACAAAATCTTTCACTAATACACTTGCCCGAACAAGTCACAGCTTAAGAATGAAAGCCATATTCGCTCTCTTCGTGATGGTTGCCATCATTGCAATGGGTAAGAAAGAGTTTTTTAATCTTTAAAACTGACTGCAAAAATAATTGAAATTATAGCAATGTCCTTAAAAATGTATTCCGGTGCTATTTGCAAGATTTCATTTTTTGGTATAGCAAATATTTGATAAAAAATTACGCAAAATGAATAGAGAAGAATATAAAACCCTTTTTCATTTGTGGAATTCGCATACCTACATTAACAAGCATTATAAATAAGTTTCGAGATTTAAAGTCATACCTATGTTCGGAATATAGTAAAAGAAATCGAAATACAGTAATTTCTGTTCAAGGGTTTGAGGTATCTAAATTATTAAAAACTGATTTCTATAAAAACATTTTTAAACATAATTCTTATATATTTGATACTCTCTGTAAATTGCGTGATTCGTCACGGGGCATGCTTGATGCAAAAGGCGTTCAAAGTCCTTTACAGAGCAGAGAAGATCTTTCTTTTCAGATCTAGAGATACCAAATTTGTCAAGGATTTACTTCTTGGGTAGTAATTCTCACTTCTCTGTAAATTGTGTTATGCGTCACGGGACATGCTTGATGCAAAATCGTTCAAAATGCTTTACAGAGCAGTTCTTTGAATCTAGAGCTACCACATTTGTCAAGGATTTATTTCTTGGGTAGTAATTCTCACTATGTAATGGTCTATAGAAAATTTGAATTATATTTTTTAATTAAATCGAACTGTTAATATTTTCCTCTAAAACTTCGAAGCACTCCATTGCATAAAAATCATTTATATACCACTGTAAAATTCGAAAACTTAGCATTCTAGAAACAACAGTTTTATTTCTGTACAGTTTTTGTTCCCTAATTTTACTAAAATTTAAAAAGACCAATATCCTCTATCTTTATTTATTATCAGATTTAGATACGTGTACATTATTGATAAAAAGAAATATGTGAAAAAGGATATTTCTATTTAAGGGAAAGGACACATCAGTATATTGACAATATCATGAAATTAGGAGATGAACATAAAAATATTTTAATTTCTTTGAATTGAATTTACCAAAATTCATTTTGTATTAACTATTTAAATCTAAAACCAGAGATAATACTCCTTAAATTTTTAAAAATTTTATTTCTTTTGGTGAATGAAATTATTAATGAAAGTGAAATGTATAAAATTCAAGATATCCATAAAATTAAAGATGTACCAAAGTCTATAAGAGAAAACCTTAAAAATATGATCAAAATATGTGTATGTATTTATATTTGTGGTCTATTTTATGAAAGTAACCTTGTATGTTTCTCTTCTTTTTTTTAGCAATGGCTGGAGTTCACCGTAAGTTCTATACACTTTTCTTTAAGTCCTATATAGTTAATTTTAACCAATAAGAATTTTTAGATTTCTCGTCTTATATCGTACTTGTCTTGATGTGATCGTATTAAATTTAGATTGAATATTTTGCAGATTACAAAGGTAAGTTTTTCCATTTCTTATGTGAACTTTAAAAATAATTTGTATAAAAGTTCCCGTAGCAGAAGCATACTTACTATAAAATGGGAATATATATATATATATATATATTATATATATATATGTATATATATATATATATATATTATACGACATAACAAAACTGTCTTAGATACCAGGAATCACTTTTCCTGAGGTCCGTTATCTGCCCTTAAAAGGAGTTAATCTCTGAGTAATTTGGACATTGAAATGGAAATTTATCCTGGAGAAATACTTCTGTGGAATAAGATTACATTTAAATGTCCCTCTCTCCTTAAATCGTATTTTGTGATTATTTATTTGAGCATTAGTAATCCATAAGTATAGAAGTTTAGTTAGAAATAAATAAATTTGTATTAACATTTGTTGTTAAACATCAAATAATTTTTTTGATCTTTCAATGCTGTAAGGTGTACAAATTCTACCATTTGACAGCTAAAAATTTCATTTGTTCAACTTGCAAAAGAACGGAGATCTTTATTATACGCTAAATAAAGATTTATTTAGCGTATAATATAAGCACTATTTGCAGAAGATTGTGTCTGAAAGCTACTGTCCAAACTTGTAGCTTCATATTAAAGAAAAGGAAAGTTTGCCTCGATTTAAGACATATATACTTTGTTGCAGTAAATGCAGTAAACGTTTGTGTAGCCTATTATTGTAAATTCCTTTCAAAATCATAAATATACTTCATATTTAGCAACTTAAATATGAAATTCGCAATGAAGAAATTTAAATGAGAATGTAATAAATTAATCAACCATGAAAATATTCCTTTTTCTTAAAGATTTTCTTTTGAGAAATTTAAAGATGTGTTTGATAGTTTATGTTTATATTTTTAATAATATTTTTTTAAAATGTATTAAATTTTTTTATACTTGTTTCTGCAGTTAACTCAGGTAAGTAGGATTTCTCTTTTGAAATAAAAAGTATTTTCTATACTTTACAAGATAAAGAAAGCATACTGATTTACCGATATAATTTACCTTTAAGCATAACATGTGAACTATGTTATTTTGCGGACGTTTGAAAATTTTAAAGTTGTTTCAGGATTATTTAGATTTATGAAATCCTGAAGCTTATTAATTTTAAACTGTATAAGCCTGATTAGATGAAAATTTCACGTTCGAATACATGAATTCACCGAATAACCATAGATCTAAGACACATAGTTTACGAGAAAAATTCAAAAAATAAGCATGAAGTCACTTTTGGTGTACTGAAAATAAATCTTATGATAAACTGAAACTTCAGTAGTTGATCATGACAGGGGACTCGCATAGGGTGGTGCCGAAAATGGCCCGACGCATATCGAAGCATTAAGATGCGCTCCATACTATGGTTAATTGCTCAAGAATCAATAGAGTGTCCGCATAAGAGAACTAAATAACTTTTCCTATAAATGGGGTTCAATGGGCCAATTCCTTGAGATGCCCGAAAAGAAAACAATTCACAGAAGTCATCTCTAATGATCGTAGCAACCATACTATTAACCGTTTTTCAGTGTCACAGCATTCTAATAAAGCATCTTCTTTTCGAAGTTCTGGTTGCAACGTGGCACGACCTTCCCGTTTTTCTTGAAAGCCAAACATCGCAGAGGATCTTTTTTTTATAATATTTAATTACTTTCAGCGATGAATCCCACACTATAGTTTAGGCGTACTGATGGAACATCCTGTATTTAAAGTAATGTGATATCACTTTAATTATTCCAAACTTGTTCTTCACATTTTATAATTTCGAGGATGTTTCAACTCCCATGAAATTTCTTGGCCATGTAGTGAATTAACACTCTATGCACAAGGTTTTACCAAGAATAGTAATTTAAATACACCACACAACAGTAAAATAAAGTAAGTTTCTTAAAATAACTTCATCTTATACCAAAGGAAAAAATTCTTAATAACAGAATTTTATTTTTCTTATAAATATGCATTAAACTTCTACTGTCAGAATATTATTTCACAGATAAAATTATATTTTTAGCCGATTGCCGAGTGTTTAAGCAAGAATGAAACTGTTTAAAATATATCTATTATTTCAGGCGGCAACACTCATGACACCGGACACCATGGTGGTGGAAGTAAGTCACATATCTCTAGTGTGTGTTACTCGTATTACTTGAACTTGAAAAAATGCCAGTTTACTTTTTACTTAATAAATGCATAAAATATGGTATCATGCAAGCATTTTCGTTTAAAATGTTACTCAACTAAACTAGTATGCATTTCTTATTTATTCTTTGTATCTAAATGTATGTATAGGTCCCACTAGCCCTTAACTTCATTACGGCAATACCTATAGTTCTGAAAGCAGTGTATATATATATAGAAGAGTGGCTGCAGATTACACTTTTAACTAGCGGCAAAATTAGGGGTTATCGTTCTTATCTCAAAAACCGGCACCGAAAATAGTAAAAAAAATCAATTTTGTGTAGCTTCATCGAATTCCGGAAATTTATGTTAAGAAGAGAAAACATAAATAAGCGTTTGTTTCTTAGCGATTTTCAAAACTGCAACATCACGAGTAGACTGTATCCCAACACCTTTTTCAAGCATTACTGACGAGAGATGCTGAGAAATACATATTACTCTTAATGCAACTTGATCATGAACCACTAAGGGGTCAGGGCGATTCTCCTTGTAGATATAATGTGGATAGAGGAGACTAGCTTTTCGTGTAAAGGAGTATAAAACTATCGTTGAATATATGAATTTAGAATTACTACACCTTTAGGAAGCAAAATTGTGCTCGATCAAATAAAGTTTGAACTGGGGCATCAGTGTTTACCTACAGTAAATTGACCATGTCTTATCGTCCAGCTCTGATCGTAGCTCTCCTAATGATGAATCTTAGAAATTAAAGATTTTATCTCAAAAAATATGGCAGATAGAGAAAACAAATTTCATACACGAATGCGTAAAGTGCTACCTATTTCGTATAAAATGACTCTTTATATACGGTTTCAATCCAGTTTGAAGGTTTGATATTCGAATCTCGTCGGCATTCTGAATCCGTCATAATTATGTCACAAAGTGGGTGAAGAAGTGTCATGTTTAAAGCTGAATTCAAATTAGTAAATCTAATATATTACTAATATAATAACACAGATCTGTCTCTCGGTAACGCTCTGACGTCACAAACTTCAAAACACTCTACGTAGCATTTCGAGACGTTACACAATATTATTTCAATGTTAGAGAATCAAAATTTCAGTAATTTTAGTTTTAAAAGAGTATTTGTCATTCTAATTTCAAATTTAATAGCTCTAAAATAGTGAAATAAAATTTTCTCTCGATTGATATAAAATTTATCTCGCTATGATGATTAGATCCCGTGAAATTTTAAATTATACTAAACATATATTTCTAATTAATTTACGTTTTTTTAATGGAAAGTAGTAAATGACGTCAGTGGTATATCAAGCGCGTGATATAGTTTGGACGCCACTATGCATCTGATTATTATTTATTGCAATCGTGATGCTCTAATTTGATAATATTTTTAGCAACATTTGACAAGCAGAGAAATGCTTTGTTTTGATTAGAATTTCGAAAAAGAATCCTTTGAAATTTTAACTTACGTTTGACAAACTGAGAATTTCATGGTTATTGAATTATAATAAAAATGTTACGCAACGAAAAATACTTCACACGGAATGTTGTTTACCAAGAGGTTTTTTGAATAAAGAAATATGTAAATATTATGTAAATAAAAAAATATTTCCTGTCATAAAACATATGTTTATTTTATTTGACTTCAATCAATGTTAAACATTTCTCTCGCATATATATCTATTTAAGCACGTCAAATTTGATGGGAAATCTCTCGAATGAAGAGCCAATTTGCACACCTCATACATGACGGGTGATTTTCTAGTTAGTGTGATATTTTTGCAACATCCAGATATTAGAAAGATGATGCTCTTGAATTATTTGAAGTTAGTTAGGCCAATAAAGGGTGCTTGAAGTGCGCACAATTGGCAGCAATATCGGCCTTTTAATTGTGTTTAAGGGAGTGATTACCCACACAAGCGTGTTCAGTATCAAGGAATATTTTCTCGTTTCCTCCGCTGTCTCTATGGGTATTCTTCAATGCTGATTATACACAACGCAGGTTAAGGGATAAGTGACTACTCCGAACGACCACGGCGGAGGATTTATACGCAAAGTTGATGAAAACTATGCAATCAACTCGCTTAAAAGCTCGCTATTAAATCGTCACAAAAATATACACAAATTATTGCTTTCAGTGGGGAACTGGTTTCCAGAAATTCTGTAACTGCCACAGCCGTTAATAAAATGCTAGAAATATTCTAGAATTTAGGGGAAACTTTGAGTCGACAATAGGATGAGTGTGGAACGATCGATATTTTTAGCAATATTTGTAAATGAAATCACAAAGCAGTTTGAAACATTTTCTTTTCTCTGTTGCAAGCAGAGCTTAGTTCTTGTTTCATCAAGTTTCTCCTATATTGCGAATAGCTTAAGATTGCGGACAATGAAGAATGATATTACATTCTAAAGTGTAACCGCTCGATTTTCAACTATCCTATGTTTGATGAAAGACTCTTGCTTCTGGTGGACCTGCCACTCCTGAAAGTTAGTTGCATTAGTTTTTAAAAAAACCAAGTGTTTTAAGTTATTTAATCGCATAAATTGCCCAAGGAATTGATTTCGAAGGGCAGCCACAAAAGGATTTGAATCACGATTCATTTATTCAAGGGTTTCAAATGTAATTCCCTAAAATTTTGACTACACCAGAATAGTGAGATCAGTTGAGTTTTGAGAAATCAATGGTGACAGTTTAATTCAAATATCCTGTGATAAGTTATCGGAGTCAGGATGTTATAGGGCAATTAAACTCCAACAGGTGGAAGGTGTGTTCCATAGCGCAGGCTTTCCGTACCGTAATTATATGGTGAAAGACTAATGATTGAACCAGAAGTTTTACATTTCAACGAGCACTACTAAAACTAAACTGTGCGCGTGACCGATGCACCGCCGTTGATTCT
Organism: Araneus ventricosus; assembly: GCA_013235015.1. Taxonomy (NCBI): domain Eukaryota; kingdom Metazoa; phylum Arthropoda; class Arachnida; order Araneae; family Araneidae; genus Araneus; species Araneus ventricosus. The sequence continues at coordinate 60,540 of BGPR01007100.1, read as the reverse complement.
TAACACTGGGTTTCCAATATATTATTCAACCATATTAAATGAATTTAGTTTGATTGTAGAAATATTAATTCAGATTTTTCTAAAAAATCCCAGCCCACTGAATAGAAGTGACCCGATTTCTTTAATTTACCTCTTATCTAAATTTTTCCGCTTATTGGACCCGGTTATAACATTCGCCCGGTTATTGGATTAAAAAAAACGGTTAACTGGAACAAAAAAAACGGTTTTCGGTTATAACCGTTGTGTTTTTCTCATCCCTAATATCTCGAACTCCTGAAACTTTCCGTATGCTGACCGAAAGCGTCTTCACAGTCGCTAAATTGTGGATTGAGGTATTATCCTGGTGAAGAAACTATCATTTGTTTCTCCAAATATAAAGTCGTTTTCTCATTTCCATTCACACGGAGTAGAAATTACACTTGTGAAATATTGCTTCTTGACTGTTTAATCTTCAAATAGTTAGTAAAGTTGTAGTTGCTAGGATCTATACTTGCAAGAAACACAGTCGTGATGGCATGCAGCATTCATCTCCGTACACTGGTGAAATCAGCGAATAAGTATTGTCGCTGATTTCCCTTATTTGAAGAGGAACTTCAGTTTAATACGCTGTCTTTTCTGAGCACTAAACCTTTTCTCCGCCACGATGTAATCGAACGAACCTCCGGTGCGTTATGTGGCGTGAAAACGTGACCATAGGGTAGATGGAGGACACATGACACGAGCATGCACCGCTTTTCTTTGACCTGCCCTTCATTTCTCTGTAATATAAATAATCGAACACCTCTGATCTCTAAACCATTTCTTCGACACGATGTAATTGTACGAACCTCCGGAGCGTTATGTGGCGTGAAAACGTGACCATAGGGTAGATTGAGGACACATGACACGAGCATGCACCGCTTTTCTTTGACCTGCCCTTCATTTCTCTGTAATATAAATAATCGAACACCTCTGCTTCATCACGGACACTGGTGCTGATCTGAAAGTTTGAAGCTCTGTTCTCCTCTATTTGAACAGTAATCTAATATACTACCTCTGCAGGAACGAAGTTTTTGCCTCTTCCAAGACGAATGGACATCCAACAGGTTTTTTCAAATCACATTAAATTTTTAGCAGTAAATGGACCTTTTTGATGCCCTTTCAAAGTCCATAGAGCAGCTAGAGCGAAATTTGTGTTTTCATGAAATAAGAGGAAAACTCGCGATGTGTAATCTTTAAACTCAAAGCTCTGGGAGCCCTATTCATAACTATTTCTGCTTTTAAAAATTTTCTTGGACCCTATATTAAGTCTTCCACAAAGTTTCATCACTTCTGACTTATAACTCTGAATAGCAAAACTTTAATTATGGAGTTCCTCTACATGTGTATCCTGTTATGTGTGTGTTCTATGGTAATGAATTTCATGAAAAAAAGTTGCATATTTTTAGTGTACAAATTTTTATAATAATTTCTATGACATAAATTCTCTTCTATTTAAAACACATTTCTTTCCTTTTTTAGGTATCTTTGATGCCATTGCTAGTGGTATTAATGGAATCATATAAAAAGGATATAAATGATGTTACATGCAAGCAGATATGTGAATTTGGAATATATTAATTTCAAATAAAGTTTGTTTCTGTAATCACTTTTTTGTGTCTATTAAATAAATATGTAAGGCAACTTCATTACATATCTAACTATGTAGGACTAAAATTCTGCGGAAAATATTTTAGTGTTTCGGATGTGAACATTGTCTTTGAAGAAGCAGTTGAGAATAAGAAAAAGTGACCTGTTCACTCATGTACACAAACCAATCTTCGTCGTTATACGTAAAAAATGTTCTGTTTGTTCCTATTAGAGTCACTTATATTGTAGTCATGAATTGCTTGAGATTAGACATTACGCCGAATATAATTCATAACTGATAAATTAATTTAATATGTAAATAAGATTTATACGAAATAATAATATATTTTTGCTACATATATTTATTTATTATGCTCAGAATAATTACATTGAATCATTCATAATTAGATCTGGAAATTTTTGTAAGACAAATCACTACCAGAAATATTTATTACAAATTAAATATATTGCATAAACCTTGTTCGCTATATCTAGTATTTTTCTATTCAAAATTTCTGCATGATAACTAACAAGCTCATTTTGAAATTCTTTATGATGACGAAAGATTAGAAGTAGATAGGAAGCTCAGAAATTGACATTTTCTAAAGAGAAATGTTGATCCTGCACGAATGATGAATTTTTTTTTTCCTGCATTAAAATTCCATGAATTAGTGAAAAAATGAAGCTCATTTAATACCATAACTTTAGAATCCTTGAATACCTTAAAAAAAGGAGAAGCTGATGCTTATTCATATCAGGTAACGACATTTCTCAAATTCTAGCTGTGCAGATTGGCGTTTCGAATAATTTTCTCTAATTGGGTTGATCCAAACATTTCATTATGGATAAAAAAATTTTGGAAAAGTCCAAATACGTTTCCAATATTTTTAAAATAAGAAATTATCATTGATTCATTTATTAGATTTTTATTTTCCATTCTCAAAGTCGGGGTATTATCTAAGACTATATATTGTACTTACTTTTATTAATAAGAGATTTTTTATTAATTACAGCGTTTCGTTGGTGGAAATTAATATTCATTGAATAAAACTGTATGACTGATAAATAACGCAAGAAATAAGAGGGATACATTCTTTACATAAATTCTTCTGAAATATGACTACAGAGCATACTAATTCCGCAGTATTTTCAAAGCATTTGGACATATTTTGCGTATATCGAATTAATACAAAAATTTTGAAAGATGACAGTATCATTCAAATCGAGGTATATATTTTCGTTTATAGATGGCTATAAAAATTATGAGAATGTTACGATATTCCTCATACTGTTTGCATATCTACATATTTGGAATGCTATGTTAATGATTTAAATCAATTACTTGCATTAATTCCTAAAATAGCGGTAGTAGGATGCGAGGCAAAGTTGAAAGTTTTTTTCCTTTCAGTTACTATTTCATATTTTTCATATCTTGAGGATATTTTTTCTTTCATCTTCCACTTCAGGACCTTTCTGGTGGCATAAAGGTCTTAATTTTAGACTGATTTCAAGCTTTAACAAAAAAAAATCCTGTTTGAATATTTGTTTTGTGTGACTCTTGATAAAGTGCAAAGCCTGATTCCTACGTCTTGTTTTAGTCTTCCAATATGATCTATCCGCTTGCAATAAGTTTTCTAAAGCAAGCATTCTTTATTTATTAAATCAAAATGAAAAAAGCACTGTGATCCAAACTAAATTAACTGGAGTCCGCTTTTCGTAATTAAAGGAAGAACCTACATTTGTTTCTTCATTCCCTACTGTATATAAACTTTATCGATTGAGCATCAATTAGAGGATTTGTAGATATCAATAAAGTAATCTGAGTGCTTAGTAAATAAATAGATTGGTTAGATAGGACAAATAGGCGAAGATAAGTTGTTTCAGATCATCCAAACTGCGAATTTTCCACTGGTATGCAATAATTTTAACGCAGCTAAAAGGAAGCTAATTCATCGAAGGTAACCCCTTTTAACACAAGAATTTTTGTTGTTTTGTTAAGATATTCTAATTTCCGCAAAACATCGTAAGGATATCATATTGTTACGAAAATCATCCTGTGTCGTAAAGATTTTTTAAATTTTATTTATCTTTTTTTTATATATTATTATTAATTGATGTTATTATTAGTGCAAATTTATGAACTTTTAATTTAATTAAAATTATAAACTTTTAAGTTTTACTACTAATTATACCTTCTTACTCTCAGTATCTATATAACTCAAAAAAAAAAAATACTTCTTTTTACTCATCACGCTTACCTTTAGATTCACAGCATCTTAGATTTGAAATCATTTTTTATATGTGCAAGGCAAGTTTAATAGCATTTGATAAAACAAATAATTAATTCATTTCTAGTCACAATTTAGCATAACTTCAATTTAATTTCCGTTCTTAATTTTTCCTTTAAAACAATATCCAGATTCATTATCAAGTAAAATCATATGAAAGGAAACATTGCGTTGTGTATTTTATATATATATATATAATTAGAGATGTTATATTTTATAATGTTAACCCAGGTTACACCAAATAATTACCTCCATCACTGTCATAGGGGTGGCAAATAAATCAGAGACGAAAATACTTTAAACTAATGACATTTATATAAAAAAATAACTCCACCATTTTTACAACACGATTCACATATCCTAATATTATTGATTAAGAAATCAGAATTATTACTGCACATGAATAATGACAGAAAACACATAAAATAAGGAACATAATAAAAATTTATAAACAAACACAACAAGCATAATAATACATTTAGGGTCGACCCAGATTATATAAGAGAATTTTAATTCAACACCTCATCCACATTCAAAATTTAATTAACTTTACTGCATCCTCAGTATTAATTCAATTTAATTTTATCTCATTAATTCCAAGCTCATATAAGATAAATTTTTAGATAGTGGCCACTAACAGTTTAATTATTAATTTTTATTTTTACTTAACTTAAACTATATTTTGATTCATATTCTTGCTAGTACTTTACCAACTCGCCCTGTTATTATACTAGTTTTCCTTTTCACTAATTAACAAACATAATTACATGTATGAACATTGTTCTTCCAACTAAAACACACTCTTCAAAAATACTATACTGATCCATAAACCAGGACATAAATAAAAACAAAAACTTCTAAAAAAATATCGATAAAATCATGTCTTGCCTTTACAAATAAATGCTGACAACATGTACTAATAATTAATTGACTTCTTAATTTCAATTGACATGGATCCTTATTTACCAACCTTTTTAAAAACCAGCGGGAGTGGTCTCCCCTAAACTTTCTCGTATACTCCTAACACATGTAGAGAAAACTAGAATAATAAAAGACGTCAAATAACTTTCCATCGCAGTAAACCAAAGTTGGAACCACGCGTGGTTTGAAAGATCAAAACAAATTCAAATCCCCTGCGCATTCTTTTGCGCAACAGGACCTGGCGAGACTCCCCAAATGTTTGCTTCCCTACAAAATCGCTCCAGAATTGGTTTTTGGCAAACTGCCAAGTTTCGGAGCGTCCCTTCTTTGCACAGGCATAGTCACCAGTAGGCATGAGCAGGGAGTTGTTTCAAAACTGAAAAAGTATGCGATTATACAGACCGACAGACAGTCAACCCTTCGACGGATTTGGCCCAAAATTTTATACGGACCTACATTGAGGACGATAAAACTGTCTATAAAATTTTATCCATCTGGCTTTTCAAGTTTTTGAGTTATAGCGTTCGCATGACCTCGAAAATACAGACAGACAGACTTGCCGTTGACGGATTTTGTCCAAAATTTGATAGAAACCTACAAATTAAGTTTAAAGACCACACATCGAATTTCATTCGATAGTTTTCGAGTTATCGTGTTCACAGACACACAGACAGACAGACATAATTCCAAAATTGTGTTTTTCGGAATTAGGGAGGTCTAAAACATGGAGATTCGTCAAAATCTCGATTTCAATTTTTTGACGATTACAATACTTATTTGTATGCTTCATATGCGAGAAAGAAGAAAACAGTAAATATTTCTAAATACATAAAGTATATATATATATATATATATATATATATTTATACTAATAACATATATATATATATTTATATATATATATATATATATATTTATATATATATATATATATATATATATATATATATATATATATATATACTATATATATATATACCATATATATGATGCATTACATTGCCAACTAACTTTATCAAAACTCATGTTATAGAAACTTATTTACCTTATTTAAAATAAAATTTCAATTTAATACATCTGGAAATAACTACTTCATTTTCAAGCTTCATCTGATTAAAACAAATAGAACATAATACTTATTAGGAATTTTTTATGCTAATCAACCTTTAGCGGAATCATATCAATATTAATTTATCTTTAGATGCATCACAACAGAACCATCCTGCTCATTAAGATAAGAATCTTTTATATCTGATTAAAACTTAATTCAAAATAATCAAAATAGTAAGTCAAAACTTAACTGTATCAGCAGCATCAAGTGAAGAATCCAGGAACACATACACAAATGTTGCGCTGATTGTTCACGCAATAAATATGAATGATAACAAAAATAAATAAAAATTTCGCAGCAGGTCACTTCATGTAGCACCAGCCTCATCAGGATATAATCCGGTTTTTAAAAATGTGAATTTTTAGTCATTCATGTAGCACCAGCCTCATCATGATATTGGCCGGGTTAAGAAAAATGTGGAATTTTACGTGACACAATCCGTGATAGATTAATCTTGAATGGACTTGTGGCATGAAAAATATCACTCTCACACTTTCTCGTCGGGTTGATCGGTGATGATCGTCGGCATTTGCCACAACTCCGACAGGGAATACTGTATGTGGCCATTTAGTCCGCAAACGCAGTGATGAAGGAAATGTCCCAAATGAGATTTTACGACCTTCACTTCATGCGCCTCATAGATAATTAATTTCCATGTCCGCATGGGTTTTCTCATCCCGGACCCGCACGCCACTTTCTTCAGACACCCCGGGCCCAAGCCCGAGAAAAAAAACGCTATTGTCCCCTCTGCTTTATTGCATCCTTCCCTTTTCAGTCCAAAACCGCTCTGAGACAGACGAAAAACCAAATTCCAGTCACTCCCACGAAGGGACCCCTCTATTTTTTTTATTTTTTATTTTTTAAGGAACGGGGCGTTCCGTCAGGAGAAAAAAAAAGCGCAACCCGTGATGGATTAATCGTGAATGGACTTGAAGCATGAAAAATATCACTCTCACACTTTCTCGTCGTGTTGATCGGTGATGATCGTCGGCATTTGCCACAACTCCGACAGGGAATACTATATATGGCCATTTAGTCCGCAAACTCAGTGAAGAAGGAGATGTCCCAAATCAGATTTTACGACCTTCACTTCAAGCGGCTCATAGATAATTAATTTCCATGTCCGCTTGTGTTTTCTCATCCCGGACCCGCACGCCACTTTCTTCAGACACCCCGGGCCCAAGCCCGAGAAATAAAACGCTATTGTCCCCTCTGCTTTATTGCATCCTTCCCTTTTCAATCCAAAAACGCTCTGAGACAGACGAAAAACCAAATTCCAGTCACTCCCACGAAAGGACCCCTCTATTTTTTTATTTTTTAAGGAACGGGGCCCTCCGTCAGGAGAAAAAAAAAGCGCAAACACCCACCCACGAAGAAAAAGTTGAATGACCCCTTCCCGACGAAACTCCTCGCTTGAAGTTAGGGAAAAAAATTAACTGAAATCTAAGAAAACTCTACACAACACCTGTTTGTGTACGATGAAAACAGTGCAACAAGCAATATCGTTTTTCTCACAATACATCTGGATTCTAAGTTACAACCTAAGGAAAAAGCATCCTACATAACTGTAAATGAAGCAGGTTTGTTTTGCATAACTGTCTGATTTTTAATAGCCAAATCGTTGGTAAAGGAAATATCCAATAGGATTCGGGATGTAAAGGCGAATATGGCAGTTAGAGTCGTCAGCCTTGATGGTTTTAGGAAACAAATATGTGTTTAACCCTCTGACAAGAATAAAAGTTGTTATGGCTACTAAGTTTAAGTTAATTAACTGAGTTTCTGTTAGATGCATGATCATAGAACGATTTGCTATGTCTGGTGAATTTCTGTGCCCTTATTCATCGCCATTCGTTGAAAATGAGTGACACTTTAAATAATGATGATTATATTTATTTCAGAAATTTCTGATTCCAATCTTCATAACGACTCGTTTTTCGTAATAACACCATTTAAGTTTTGTGTGGAGTGATACACAGGAATGTGAAGAATTTTTTGATGCAAAAGAAATTGTTTTTGTAAAACTGATGCAGCTTAAAGAAATAGATCTCCAGTTCCAGTTTCTAAGTTGATTAAGGAGCTTCCCCATTAACTATGATGCCTCTATGAACAGCAAAAAATGCAATATTCTTGAGAGTGGTTGTTCGTCTGCAAGAGAAATAATAATAATAAACATAAGGTCTGTCAAAGAGAATAAATTTCACAACAAAACGAGATTAATAAGGCTTTTTTGTTTAATGAATGCTCATTGAATAAAATAGTTGTGCAGTTTCTGTCCTCCACTAAATAGAAGACAACTACCTGCTGTGGGCATCCTCAATCTCAGTGCTTGCCTTGTATGCCTACCTAGGGCAATAGTTAAAGACCACTTCCAGTAACATCAACCATATTAACACTTAGTTGAAAAAGTCTATGACTTTTGTTTATTCTTCGCAAAATGGTCAACGTATGACTCTACCAACTAAGAATCAAAGTGCACCAATCGTCTAAAGGGTCGACAAGCACGGAAGTGTATCTTAACTGTTTGGCTACCTATAAGACCCTAGAAACAAATAGATTGTGTTGCGAATGACATCACCTCACCAACCAATCATAGCCAACCTCAACTGACGTCAGCTATTGCTATTCTGTTTTCACTTTGCAGATGCAGATGTACTTTGTAACTTCTCAATGTAACGTTGTGTGTTGTGTTTGTCCGTAATTAAATGTCTTTTATGTGTCACATCCTTGCCTATTCAGTATTTGTTGATCATTTCAGCCAGAAACAGACATCGCGTAGATGTCAGCCTACTTTTGTATTTGAATTATTGTGCAGTAGAGAGCTACGCTACATAATTTCTGGCGCCCAACGTGGGGTGCGGTTTTGGGTTTCAGTTGATATTTTGAGCCTGAAAGAAAATTTATGTGACACAGTTAAAAACACAACGAAAATCGCTTCGTACGTCGTTTACGATTTGCGAGAAAAATATTGAGGAAGAACTTATAAAAGAACTCCCAAATATGAATCGATTTTCGATTTGGAAAGCCGAAATGGAAGATAAATATACGCGTTTAGAAAAATGTTAAATGGAGATTACAAATCTCATTTTGAAATATAAAGGCGCCGAAAGGGCGTATGAAGAAGACTTTTTGTCGGCCGAAAAGTTCAGAGACAGATTCTCCGAACTGTGTGCGCAAATTCAGCAACTCTCTATGAAAGAGACAGAAACAAAAGAAAAGAGAAAATTCAAACTTCCAAAGATAGAGCTGAAAAAGTTACCGCAGATGTAAAGGAATATTTAACCTTCCGGAATCAATTTTAAAAAAATCATGAGAGTACAACTATTCCCAATGAGGATAAAATGCAGTATCTCCTGCAGGCTGTGCAAACGAAAGCGGTCCGGGTGGTGGAAAGCTTCCCGGCTACAGCCAAGAACTATCCAAAGGCAATTGCTCAGTTAAAAGAGAGCTTTGGTCTTGATGACTTGCTAGTACAGATATACGTTAGAGACTTACTATCAATGGTCATGAAGAACGCTGCCTCCGGTCACACGAACGGTCTCCCGGTGTTCTATGACGAATTAGAGGCGTAAATACTGGCTCTGGAGAGCTTAGGACGCACCGAAGAAAAGTATGTTGATTTTTTAAGTCCTTTAGTGGAATCCTGTCTTCCAGAAGAAATATTAGTGTCTTGGGAGAGAAGCAGAAATATGAAGGACGCGTCTCAAGTTGAGGACCGCTCTTCAGAAAAATTAATGAATTTTCTTAAACAAGAAGTGAAAGGGGAAGGGATGGTTGAACTTGCGCAAACTGGTTTTTTATCTCCTGCCAACCAAAAGAAAAAGGAAACGGTAAACAAATTGGATAATTATCCTACCGCTGCTATATTGGTAAGTACAAATATTAGGAATAACACAGGTAAGAGAAATTTATTATGCATATTTTGCAATAAGAAACATCCTTCCAAGGACTGTTTAGAAGCTAGAAATACACTATATGCCCAAAAGTATCCGGACACTTGCAGATTTTCACATTTTTTAGAATTTCTCCGGAATGATTTAACCGACTGCCTTTAAACTTCGGACATGTAAAGAACAGACAACAACTCACATGTTACATTGAAGATTCGGTCCTGACGACAATTAGGGGACCGTCTACAAACTGATGAAGACAAAAAAGTTTTTGGCCCACCCTGCTCCACAAAATACAGATAACACGATGAAACTTTCGGAAATAGTAATGTATAATGTGCATAATATGTACAGGAATTTTCGTAAACTCAGCATAAATATTTGGGAAGATATAAAGGTTTTCTTAAAACATCTCAAATTTTCCCACCTTTTTTTTGCTTATAACATGCAGAGTTTTCTGTTATAATATACGGAACTTACAGAAAAAATGACAACATGTTAGAGAAGCATTTGTGTAAAACTTTGGAAAAGAATTGTTGAATATTAAAGGAATTATGAGCATGTTTAGTAAATAATGTTTTACTGCGCATGCGCGAAACATAGTGTAATTTTTCCTTTACAACTTTAAATCCAGATATATAGGGCAACTTATATAAAAAATTCAGTTCAATATCTTTAGTATTCAGAAAGATATCGGCATTACAACTAGCGGAATTTTAGCTCCTGTCGAAGAGAAGCTAAAAGAAGAGGGGTTGTACACAAATTGATATTTTTTAAACTTGTATCTTTAAATAGTTATATTGAATTGTATACCCAGGTAGCACAACATGTTATCCTATATTGTACAATATTGTTCGATATTATATAATATCATATGATATTGTACAATATTATGCAATATTTCGAATATTGTTCAATATTGTACAATATCTTTGTGCTACTAGGGTAGTGGTTAGAATTTGCTGAATACCCATGAAGACTTATCAATTACGTGCATAACTTAAATTCCAGCTAATTAGGCACTATAAATAACAAAAATTTTATTCCTTTAATTGTATTATTTACATGATTATTAACAAGTTACATAGTACAATTTTGCGGCCAAACGATATTTTTAAATATATTTATTTTATGGCGAGACAATTTTTTATATAATTAATTTCTTTTCTCAAAATATTTTAATAATTCTACATATGTATTTTTTATTCGTTACGAATATTGGATGTGTTCATGGGTATTCAGCAAATTCTAACCACTATACAATTCAATATAACTATTTAAAGATACAAGTTTTAAAAATATCAATTTGTGTACAACCCTTCCTCTTTTAGCTTCTCTTCTACAGGAGCTAAAATTCCGCTAGTTTTAATGCCGATATCTTTCTGAATAATAACGATATTGAACTGAATTTTTTTATATAAGTTGACCTATATATCTGGCTTTAAGGCTGTGAAAGAAAAATTACACTATGTTTCGCATATGCGCAGTAAAACTTTATTTACTAAAAATGCTCATAATTCCTGTAATATTCAAACATTCTTTTCCAAATGTTTACAAAATGCTACTCGAACATGTTGTCATCTGTTCTGTAAGTTTCGTATAATATAACAGAAAACTCTGCATGTTATAAGCAAAAAACAGGTGGGAAAATTTGAGACTTTTTAAGAAAACCATTATATCTTCGCAAATATCTGTGCTGTGTTTACGGCAATTCCTGTAAATATTATATGCATTATACATTACCATTTCTGAAAGTTTCATCTTGTTATCAGAATTTTGTGAAGCGGGGTGGGCCAAAAACTTTTATGTATTCATCAGTTTGTAGACGGTCCCCTAGTTGCCCACGAGACCAAATCTTCAATGTAAAATGTGAGTTATTATCTGTTTTTTACATGTCCGAAGTTTAAAGGCAGTCAGTTAAACCATTCCGGAGAAATTCTAAAAAATGTGAAAATCTGCAAGTGACCGGATACTTTTGGGCATATAGTGTATGTCTGTATATGAAAGAAAAAGTTCATATTAAAAACCAGAGCTTGTTTTTGCTGCTTTTCTGTCACGCACTTTTCTAAGTTTTGTAAAGTAAAAAATTCTTGTTTATATTGTGCCAAGCCACACCATTATTTAATGCGTGACCTTCCTAAATAAAATATTAATCAAAAGTCTGATATTATTGAAACCAATTCATTGTCTAACAGTTGTAGTAAAAATAATGAATTTCAAATTACTTTAATTGTGAAAGTGTGAGCTGAAGATAAGGTAATTCAAGTAAGAACTCTTCTTGATAGCGGATCTCAGTACTCTTATATTTCAAAACATGCAATCGAGAAATTGTGCATTAAATCAAATAATAAGATAAAAATGCAACATATGTTATTTGGGGGGGAGAGAAACCCAGAGTAAAATACACGATGTTTATGAATTGCTTATTAGTTCGATTGATGAATCATATTCGCTCCTCGTTAAAATTTTCTCGGAAGATATAATTTGTGGCACAGTGCCAAAAGTTAGAAGTTCTACTGTGATTAACGAGTTGAATAAAAAGAATATTATGTCTGATCTTGCAAATGAGGATTGCGAAATCGGTTTATTGCTGGGAGCGGATGTTGAGGGAATGTTATTTATGGAAGGATCTGTCATATTAGATTCGGGTTTGTTTTTATTAAAAACGCGTTTGGGTTTCGTTTCAACCGGGAAACAGGAAGTATCTGGTAAATGAAATGAAAAATGTGATACTGGTTTAAATGTTATTTCTTTATTTGTTACAGATTTCTCTATCAATGAATTGTGGTCTCTCAAGAACATCGGAATTTTTTACCCAATTCAAAAGCTAAATGAAAGAAATGAGCATTTAAAAGTGATTGAGGAATTTAAAAACAGTATGAAAATTATGCTGGATAATAGATACGAACTTTGTCTGCCTTTTAAATCGGATATAATTGAGTTGCCTTCCAACAAAGAATTGACATGGAAGCTGCATGAAAAAAGTGTGCGAACGCGCACAACGGAATGGGCTTCTAGATGATTATAAAGCGGTATTTAAGGAATGGGAAGAATTAAAAATAATAGAAAAAATTGATTGCAAAAGCGAAACATCTCATTTTTTGCCACATCGACCGATTGTTAAAACCGATAGTATCACCACCAAAATAAGACCAGTTTCTGACGCGTCGGCTCGTGAAACTGGAAAGAGTTAATAAAATGACTTATTGTATGAAGGTCCAAATTTGATTGAGCAGATACCAAATATCATAGTTAGGTTTCGAAGTTATCAGATAGGTATTTCTGCCAATATTGAAAAGGCGTTCCTTCAGTTGGGAATTGCTCCTGAGCATAGAGATTCTTTTGAGATTCTTTCACCCTACTGAAAATTAGCAAATTGTATATCGACATTGTCGAGTAGTCTTTGGTGTATCATCTAGTCCTTTCTTGTTAGCTGCGGCGCTTTCACACTTGCTCGAATTTGTGCCCGCAGAAAATTCTGAAATAGCAGACAAATTAAAATTTTCGTTTTATGTTGACAATTGCGTTGCGGGAGTGAGAGATGCTACACAACAGGAAAAATTTATTTTAAAAGCTAGGGAAATTTTGTCACGTGGCTGTTTTAATGTACGAAATTGGGAAAGTAATGTCGAATGTAAATACATATCTAAGAGCACAGAGACAACGAAACTATTGGGAATTTTATGGGATCAAGATAAAGATGTTCTAAAATGCAGTGTTTGTGAAGAAGTTTTAAAAAATGATAGTAATATAACTAAAAGATTTGTTTTGGCAATTTTTGACCCACTAGGAATTTTATTTTCTGCAACTCTGCCACCTAAAATACTGATGCAGAATACATTGATATTAAAATTATCTTGGGATTCACTTTTGTCAGATGATATTGTGAAACTTTTTCTAAAGTGGTGGGGTGAAGTATCTAAACTTTCAGATGTTGAAATTCCGCGTCATTTTGAAATTAATGATACTACGCAAATGCACGTATTTGTTGATGCCTGCAAAGGAAAGCTAAATATGTTTTCAAACTTTCATCAATGATTTCGTTTCTTATGCATGTTGCTTACATTCATTTGTGGAAAAATAGCATGTATATTCGATAAGATATGCAGGTTTCTTCAAATATCTAAAATTTTTCCCGCATGATTTTTTGCTTATAATATGCAGAGTTTTTAACAAAATTCTTCGAAACTTACAAATTCTTCGAACAGTATTATTGAATGCTATGGAAGTTGAACATCCTGAATGCCCATACATACTTATAAATTAAATACATTTTTTAACTTGCTGTTCACAATAACATTTTGAAGATTCATATTTAAAAAATATAAATTTTTGAAAAAAAAACCCTCATTAATTAGCTTCTCTTAGAGAGCAACCGAAATTCACCTCGCTGCAAAGCCGATATCTTTCTTTCTGAATATTAGCGATATTTAATTGGAATTTTTATATGTTACCCTACATATCTGGCTTTTGAAGTTATGGAAGGAAAATGACGATACGTTTCGCAGCTAAGCAGTAAAAATTTATTTAGTACAAATACTCGTATTTCCTCTAATATTGAAAGTATATATTTAAAATTCTAATACAATGCTTATCTAACTAATTTTCGAGCATTCTGCAAGCTTCATGCAATTTGGTTTGAAACTGCATGTATAAGCAAAAACATGCGGAAAAATTTGGGAATCTTTTAAAGAGGTCTATATGTCTTTCCGGACATACATACTATTTTCACGAAAATTCAGGTAAGCAATGTTCATAGCAAACAAAGCCATTGGTGAAAGTTTCAAATTATAATCAACTTTCTATGAAATGGGGTGAGTTCAAACCATTTTCTCCTTCGACACTTTCTGGTAGACTCCCTAAATGTCCTCGTGACAAAGTTTTCACTATAAAATATGTGTTCCGACGAATCTCCACAACTGTCTTTGAACCATGGAATCAAATTACTCCCAATGTTTCGCATTTTATAAATCATACAACACTTACGGCCAGTAGTGTATATGCTAAGGTATGGTCAGACAGCGAGTCGAGCCACCATTCAACCTGATAAAATCTAACAAAACCGTTAGCTGACCTTTTCCTACCATTTTGTTGGAAAAGAGTTATAAACAACAACAATTCTAGGGCGAAAATCAGAAAACTTTTTTTTCCAAACGATGGTGACCACAACTAGCCACAGACTCCATTAATCCTAGGTACTCATCTTCTCTCTTCTCCCATACATACTCCCATAATTTCAACAACACAAAGACTTGAAAAGACTTCAGATATATTACTATCTATTATATTCTTTTGTCCTCTTTTTTGTATCCTTATATATAAAATTACTAGTACGCGCACGGCGTTGCCCGTGGAATCAGGAATTCAACAAAATGAAAAAAAAAACACGCTCACAATGACATGAAAAGGTTCTAAAAACAAAACAAAATATAAACATAATTGATTTGCCGCTTTTTTTTCGCCAGCAACCCTTCTTATTCCCATTGACCCATCTTCTTCGGCTTAATCTCAGAAATTCTCACGGAAGCCCTCCCAGCCTCAAAGGCACAATTCATGGATATCAAAGAGACCAGCCACAAGGGACTTTTTGTAACATTTAACACAGACAGAGATAAATCAATCTCCAAAAATGAGATAGCAGATATCGAACTCATTAAGAATAGCATAAAAATCTCTGAGCCACCAAAGCGAAACCCCAGTTTAATCGTTTACAAAGTCCCATAAGTTTCAGTGAACATGAGATCCAACAAGGTCTTATTTCATCATCTGCATCTAGCTAAGAGCTTAGAGTAAAGTTCACCTTTAAAGGTAGGACACCAGAAACCCAAAATTGGGTGTTTGAGGTTCCTGCTGAAAAGTTCCATATGTATAGAAAAATCCAACGCATCTTTATAAATTGGAAGGCCTACAATACAACACAGTTCTTCAACTACAAGCGCTGTGGCTTTTGTCAATCTTACGGACACACGATTAAAGATTAACTTTATTCAATACCAAGTTGTGCCTTCTGGGGGGGGCAATCACAATTTCAAATCCTGTTTCTCCGACATACCCTCCTGCATAAACTGTTAACATTTGAACTTAACCCATGGAGCATCATTGTCATATGATCATTCCTCTAGAGATAAATTGCGTCACTGTCTTCAAAATTCCATGGCAAAGTACACTCAGACAATTCACTGTTCTTGATCCCAAAGATCGGATTAACTCGAGTATTGTATTTCTACAAATGTATTTCTAGTTATGCATAACTTTTCATCATAAATCTGTTATCCTTTATCGAATACTTCCTAAGAGGTATAATCATTGGACATTTAACTTTTCATGATCCTCACGGATAAGTTATCCTCATTTATTATTTTCTAATTTTAGAAACGTATCTATCAAGAATCAATGCCTTGTAAATGTTTTCTCTAGAAGTGTATTTAATCTTTATCCATTAACTTGTATTTAGCATTGTATTTGTACTGGTTTATAGAAGTTTACAAATGACTAATATTTGATAGGAGCGTATTTGATCCTTGCCATTTACTAGCATTTTGCATTGTTTATTTGTACTGGTTTTTTAAAAGTTTGCAAATGATTAACATTTGTTTATTCAATGTAACATTCGGTTTTATTAGAGGCTTATTTCTAATATGGACATTAGCCCTTATTTTCATTTACCACACTATAGCAAAGGGGAAAAAAATTCTAAATCTTTTATTGAGTTTCATAACCAGTGTTAAATTACACCAAATGTTTTGGATATTTATCCAACATGAATCAACTTATTTTACCCAAAATCAGCTTTCTAGCTTTCCACGTTTCTGGGGTTAGATTTTATTCGAACCCCAGAAGACTGTATCAAGTCTTTGCCTCACTGTTAATGTTCATCTAGCATCTTCTAAAGCAAATTTATTTTACACATAATTCTAGTTCAAATCCAGAAAATCTCTTGCATGAACATACATTGTATTTTCATACTCTATGGCTTTTTTTGTATATATTTTCATAATTCACCATTTCTAGTTTACTATAATCTCTCACAATCATGTAACGTGTTCTATTCTTTATGACAATTATGTATATATTAAATTTATAATAAGCTTTGTTTACATTTATTCTAGAACGGGCACAAAAAAAATTGTGTGTGTTGCCTGCAACTAATCTCGTCCATGTAACCCTTTGTTAAACCTTATTTGTTTTTTGTCATTAGTCATTTTTGTAATCATAAAATTTTTCAATAGTGTTGCTTGGGGGACGGCTTTTCTGTGCGGGGCTTTGTGGGCTACGTGGGGGATGTTGTTTGCTTAATCCGCCTTGCACCCATCCAAACTGGTATGATAACCTAGGTTATAGGAACCGGGGGTGCAGGCGGCGTTCTGTCTTTGGAAAATCAGAAGCTGCAACGTGTATCTGACGGTACGCTCTGACAAGATCAATAGTTGAAAAAATCTTTTTATTAAAAAGATTATGTGCAAAGTCGTGCACATGAAGAATTGGAAATCTATCCGGTATAGTTTGAGTGTTTAAACGCCTATAATCTCCAGATGGCCTCCAATCAGAAGGTTGCGTGTTCAAATCACGTCCGGGTCACCACTTGTACGGTTTGCTAATTAATTATGCAAGTGACCAACTCGATGTCTACAAACAACATCTTTATTAGCATAACAAAAGCGACGTCGGTATCTAAAACAAAACAAGGAAAAATTCGAAACTTGAAACTGAATTATTTCACAACTGCGCATTTATTTTTAGTCACGTTCAACTCGACCTCGTCAGTTCACTTCTCTGTCTGAAGTCTTGACCGCAGCGCCACAGTTTCCTTTAAATATTGATAATCTGTCACAATCTTTCTAGCAGCATCTGTAACCATAACAGTCGATGGGTATTTTGTATTTATGGTTATCGATCTGCAATAATCACCGACAAGTTCTGAAAGTCATCTTATTTTTTAATGCCTCATTTAAACAGCTAGAGAAATGAATTCTATTAAGAACTTCCAAACATGAATTTGATTCAACAGAACTAGAAAGTTAATTCAATTCACTTAAATTTTGCAAGCTCGATAATTCACACAAGTCAAAAGTATTTGCTACTTGTAAATCTTGGGAAAGAACATCTGAGGAATTATTTTCCTTCTGAACAGATGAACATTTTACATATAATATAGAAGGTAAATGTAAGATTATTCTATACTTGCATCATGGAGTTAGTACAACATCTTTAATATATCAATATACTCACCCCAGGATTCATTATAAGACTGAATAATTATTGAAGTAGAGCTATCAAGTGAGAATTTTGAACAGGCCGTCTAGAAGAGAAAAAATGTTTAATTGCTTAAACAGCTCTCGTTGCACTACAAGCATCAAGATCGGTCAATTTACAAAATAGGTAACAATATTTTTAAAGAAAAGTGGTAAAATACACTTTCCTGTAGCGATGTTGTACTTATTTTAAATTTAAAATTGATCATTTAGTTGAAAACAAACGCGTTTGCATAAAATACGAGAAAAAATTAATTACTTTACAGAATAAATCTAATTTAGTAAATAGACTAAAAAGTGATGTATTAGTAATTAATTTATATTTTTAACCCCAAAAGCTGAATGCGCTTGATATGGACATACCCACTGTAGCTCAACAACTATGCATCCACAACAACCCCATTCGAGTCATTTGTTTATATTTAAGCCTAATACAAGTTAATTTAAAAAAGTATAGAGCAAAAATGAATATCCAAATATGTAATATGTTATATCTTTTATTATTTAAAATAATGAATAAAAATATTATAATCTGGTAATTTAATCAGGCTAATTATTTGACCTAGATATCCTGAATTTCCAAATAATTTCCTTTTTCTCATTTATAATGAATTAAAAGAACTGATGCAAAAAATTTAATTATCAGTTTTTAATATTTTGCATAAAAATATTAAGAAATGAAATTTATTACTATTATAAAACCAAGATATTTTTTCAGATATTATATTTAAAACTACAAATTATGGGTTTTAATGAAAAATAATGGACTAGTGAGAGAAATGCTTAACATCTAGTTATATTTTATTCTAAATTAAACAATTCTATATATATTAATTTTTAACCTCTAATCAAAAAATGGTAAAGGAAAGGTAATAAAATGCTCACCATTAGTAATTCTTAATAATTCGGATTTTTAAAATAAATTTCTTTATTTGTCACTAATAATATAAATTATACTTTAGTCAAAAATTTGCAATAATGATTTTTACTTGTATAGTAGGAAAAGGTATTGTGATCATGATCAGTGATATGTTATTGAAGCAATGTGTATGTACAGACCGTAAAAATGTTTTTAAAAAATTAAGCAACTATTTCTATGTTAAATAGTTAAATTAGCCTACCTTTTAATTAGCACTTTCTCATTGCTCATAAACTGTTTTATTAATATCATGCAATGCAATTTCCTTTCAATGATTAGTGGCCATATGAATTTGAGTTTTGGCTATTTTTAAAGTAACAAAGTATCGTTTTACTGTATTCAATTAAGTATTATTAATTTTTTCTCCTATCTTGTCGTTTACAATAAGCAATACTAAATTAAAAAGATTTTAAAATTGATATATAAAGATTAAAATTTTAAGAACATATGCAGTTCAAAAAACCCCAACATTCTTTACAAAATAAAAGCACAGTATATATACAGTATAAAGTTATAAAAATGCCCTTTATGTCTTTCAATATACGAGAACCATAAATTTGAGAAATAAACTGATAAAGTAAAACACTTTATATGAAATTTTACGCAGCGTTCACGTTTTAATAAATAAATAAATTTTAAAGAAAAATATATTACAAATAATACATTTTTTAATTCACTGAAAGACGTTGGAAGCGAGTATAAGAAACTTGTTTTTCATAAGATACTAAAATACTGTTTGATAAAGTCATGCTAAAAATATTAAAAGAAGTGGGGATTAAAAAATTAAAACAAAAGTTTTCCATCTAGCATTTAGATCATAAAACGAGAAAGCTTTTATTTTTACAAAATACAAATTTATTGCGTGAAATTATGTTATAGTATGGAAATTGTAACTGCTAGGCCTACATTTAGACCAAGTAAACTTCACAGCATTCATACAGAAGAGATAGTTGCTAAGGTAGTCGGTACATAGAACTATTGAAACTCAAGTGCTGCATGTTATCTAGTACGATATTACCCTACTCGGCTTCTCAATCTATCATACCTGTATTCCACATAAATCAGGAGTTCTCCATTGTGTGTAACTGGTGACGAAGTCAACGCAAGACTACTCGATAACTAAATAACAAATTTAATGACACAGCAATTAAATTAAAATACTAAATCAAAAAATCATTATAGAGCTAGCTATCAAAATGATACAAAAGAGGAAGAGCAGACAATGAACAGTAGCAATCAGTCCTTAAATACTGTAACAGGCTCGTCGCTATTGGTCGACGGGTGACATCACAAAGAGGGCGAATGTAATCTGCATGTAATTACAATTCAGGACATTGCCAGATACCGCGAAGATGCCACAAATTTTTTTATCGAAAAGCTCATATACCAGAATCAAACATACAACTACACTTTCTAAAACTTCCAAGGAAAAAAACAGCACATGTTAATTTCTAGGAAAATTAATAACAAGATTCTCACAGGATATATGTAACACATAAAATATTTTATATTCTGACACGAAACACCATCAAAATTAAGAAAAATAAGCTGGTTATTCAAGTATACTAGAAAATAAATACCATACCTATAAGACATATATGCATATTGTATAAAATATAGTTAAAGAAGAATGTTGAGAAAATAAAACAAAAATAATAATATTCTCAAGATATATGTGTGTGTGTGTGTAATTAAACAAATTTTATTACAAAATATAAAAAAATCAATCCTTAAGATTTAGTAGCTCCGACAATTTCTAAAGTGAAATCAATAAAAAATTATTTAAATAATCCAAACAAAACTTAGAACCGCAAGAGAGAAAATAAATATTCTCACACAAGAACGCATTACTCCGTTGTAACTCAGACTGTGCCAATTATATTAGAGGCGGTTATGTCTTCTGCGGTCGTTTATTACAATTTTTTTCCGATCCCGTGAGCCGCTTATTGTCTGCCCTCTCGAATTTAAAACTTCAAACCGCTAGCGGCAACTCAAATGTTGTCCCAAAATTTTTAAAAAAACATATTGAAGTATTGCTCTTTGCATTTTTTTTAATTTTGTAAGTTTAATAAAAACAAGCAGTACAATTTTCTATAGTTTATTTACCTCCAAAAGAATATAATTAACTTTTTATGAAATACTCATTAAAGTTAGAAAACAAATAGTTTAAAAATTGTGTCACATGTCCAATTAGGAAAATGATTTATCAGATTAAGCCACTAGATGTCCAAATAGGAACATTAATTTCTATAAGCGCAATTAAAACAAAAATATTGTTTCATTCTCAAATTTACACCAGCGCACTATTCAAGATCCCAAGTATGACATTTTACGAACTGCAGCAGTTCTTCTTCTTCTTTGTTTCCTCACATATGATAAAAAGGAACTTCATAAAATTCTTTTCGAACCAACATTTGATGTATTTAAAGTTTTTTAACCGCTTAACTTATCACCCCGAGAATACTCGTGCATCGAATTATCGAAATTTTAGTCTTATAAACTAATATTGAATCATTAATTAGCTTTAAAATTTGACACAAAAATATGTAGGATCCATACATATCTTAAGTACCCTATGCCTTCTTAGATGAATAAAAACGACAGCCCCTTTCCAAAACAGGAGGGGTCATCTTATTAGATAGCGAACTGCAGCAGTTCTTCTTCGTTTACTCACATATGATAAAAAGAACTTCATAAAATTCTTTTCGAACCAACATTTGATGTATTTAAAGTTTTTAAAAAAATTTGGCTCGTTTCATTTCCAATTTATGAAGGCCACTGATGGTGATAATTGCTTTCTGACCTGTTCTTCTAGTTCAAGATAATAACACCATTGATTTAAACTGTCCAATTTAGACAACTGTTAGTGGTGAAATATAAGCACATTTTAGTTGAGGGGGCATATGACTGTTAAACCTCGAAAAGTTTCAGTTTTATGAAAAAAATATATATTATTTCCCTGTCTTTTCTAAAGAAATTAAAATAACCGCGTTAAAAAATTCCATAATTATGAAAGTTATGAAGGAGAATGTATCAGCTATTCAACGTAAACATTGAATTTGGCCATATCTTTCAAGCGCTATGTCTCAAAATGTGCTATTTTGATATTGTGCGCACGATATCAAAAGAACCATTGAATATTTTTTCATAAAAGTTCTATTGATTATGTATTGTGCAATGTTCTACAAATTGTACCACAGTTTTGTACATATTTTCACGAAAGAAATGTTTTGGGGGGTTAAAAAAGTTGAAGTTTTAACAATTTTTAACATTTTTATTTTAAATTGGTATATGAAATAGAAATTAAATTTAAATGTTAATAAATTGATGTTTGGTTTCTTAAACATACTGTTTGGATTACTTAGATATCCAAAATATTGTGTTCGGATAAATGTTTTATCCGTAATCATGCGAGCAAGGTGACTATCTAATTTTTTTTCCAAAAATGATACCCATATTTATTAATCTCTCAAATAAATACATATCAATATTAATATTTGAAAATGTGTGTACAATAATATAAAGAACAGATATTTTTTCTAGGAAAAAGTTTGTTTTTGAAATATTTTGTTTTAGAGATATAATGTATCGGATTTAACAGTTTTTTCCCCATTCTTCGGAAGTTTAAAGGGCGTATGTGAGCCTTAATAGAAAAAAAACATACACTAACTTTATCTTAAAATTGTTTTCATAAAGATATTATAGGAAAATGAAGCAAAACAATTTTCCTGACTAAAGATATTATAATACATTTTATTACTTAATTTGAAACAACGTAAGGGTTTTTAGTTTTCTGTTAAAATATTTGATTGATAGTATCTATATATTAGTTCTCTAAGATACTTAGAGTCTTCTCTTAAAAATAATTTCATAACCCACATTTACATTGTTACATATAATTTATCTATTTGAAAGCCGAAATATTTTATAGAATACAAGTTTTGATAGCTCTCCAGTCTAGGCGTTAGTCCAAATTTCGCAACTTCCTAATAATTTTCTGGCGAACATTGCGTTGTCTTCAAACTGGTCAAAAACACAACCAGGCTCAAGATAGATACTCAGTAATATCCTCATTATTAAGAATAACCGAAATAGTCAGACAAGTCTCTAAAGTATCCTGTTTCGAGAGGAACACCAAAAGCTCAAAGGATTATCAAAATTCTAAAGAATTAAAGAAAAATTTACTTTCATTAGTTTGTGATTATAATTGAAGATAACGCAGTATATGAAACAATAAAAAAAGAGACAAAAATGATGAATTAAAAATGATGGGCAATTTTTTCACAATACAATGACTAAACATATATACAAATAGATATTACCTGGATTTTTGAAAACATTGAATAGATCCATTTCCTTTTCAAAATAAGATAGATAAAAAATCCTAAACTTAAATCATGTCAAAAAATTGCAAAGAAAATTCTTTTTAATAGTTCAGATTCTGTTGTGGTAGTGCATAAAGTTCTAATAAGCACTTAGACACTTCTACAACGTAGCATAATAATTCTAAAAATTAATATAAGGGCATAATATATATAAAAACTATATAAAACAAATCTCCGATCGCGCGCGCGTAGAACATTTTTAGAAATATCTATGATATATCAAGTTTTGTATCGTAGCAAAATAATAAACAAATGATTTCATATTCTTCGGAATTACTTGCATTGGAAATTTCATACGTTCTTCAATATATTCTTTACTTTTAATTCAATCATATATGTCAAATAAAAATATATATTTTATTATAAATTATTTCTTTCAATGTTTGACTTTGAACAGATGCTTGATATTTTCATTTTGAGGATCTTAAGATATATGCAGCACAACGACAGATTTGGGTAAATACCAATAAAATTTTTCATTAATTCATCATAAAATGAATAATCATGTTTTAAAAACACACATTTATCACTATTACCACCTATGGCTCTTGTGCCAGGAAAACAAAACAAACTCAAACTCAATCACTATTACCATAACACCTGTGTCTGAGAATGCCAAATAATCATAGAAACGGTAGATAAAAATAATAATTTAAAAATCGGATGTTTTATCCTATTTGTAATACAAGAGATGGAGATAATTTATTGCGTTTTCTAATTTACGATACAAAATAAACTGCAGATGCAATTTTATTGCGGATTTATCTATATAAGTCGAACAAAATCTTTCACTGATACACTTGACCCAAACAAGTCACAGCTTAACAATGAAAGCCATATTCGCTCTCTTCGTGATCGTTGCTATCATTGGAATGGGTAAGAGATAATTTTTTTTTCAAATTGACTAATTGTCTACAAAAGTAATCCAAATGATAGAAATGTCCTTAAAAATATTTAATTTTTTGGTATATCAAATATTTATTAAAATAATACACAAAATGTAGAGAGTAGAATATAAAACTCTTTTTCATTTGTGGATTTCTAGTACCTACATTAACATACATTGTAAATAAGTTTCGAGATTCAAAGTCATACCTAGTCATAGTACAGTAAAAGAAATCCTAAAACAGTAATTTCTGTTTAAAGGTTTGGGGTATCTAAATTATTAAAAGCTGATTTGTTTGGAAACATTTTTAGACATAATTCTTATATGTTTGATAATCTCTGTAAATTGTGTTATCTATCACGGGACATGCTTGATGGGAAATGCGTTCAAAATGCTTTAAAGAGCATATTGTTGGATCTAGAGATACTAAACAGAGAAGATTGTTGGATTTAGAGTTACCAAACAGAGCAGAATTTTGGATCTAGAGCTACCAAATTTGTCAAGGATTTTCTACTTAGATAGTAATTCTCACTATCTGATGGTCTATTGAATGAATGATAATTTGAATCAGATTTTAAAATTAAACACCAATAGAACTGTTAACAGTTTCTTCTAAAACTTCTAAAGCATTTAATTGCATAAAAACAATTTATATACCACAGTAAAATTCAAACACTTAGCTTTATAGAGATATTAATTTCATTTCTGTACAGTTTTTGTTACCTGTTTTTAGTAAATTTTTGAATATAGCAATATGCTCCCTCTTTATTTATAATCAGATGTAGAAACGTGTACATTATTGATAAAAAGAAATATGTGAAAAAAGTAATTTCTATTTAAGGGAACGGACACATCATAACATAACATAAAAATATTTTAATTTCTTTGAATTGGAATTACAAAAATTTGTTTTATCTTAACTATTTAAATCTAAAAATAAGAGATGATACTCCTTAATTTTTTTAAAATTTTATTTCTTTTGGTGAATAAAAATATTAATGAAATTGAAATCTATAAAAATCAAGATATCCATAAAATAAAAGATATACCAAAGTCTGTAAAAAAAACCTCAAAAATATAATCAAAATATGTGTATGTATTTATATTCGCTACCTATTCTATGAAAGTAATCTTGTTTGTTTCTATTTTTTTATATTTAGCAATGGCTGGAGTTCACCGTAAGTTATATATATTTTTATTATTTCTACTTTTTAATAATTGAAGCATAACTTTTCATACACTTTTGTTGAATTTCATTTCTTCGAAGTTTGTGAAGATGACATCTTCTAATAAATTTCTCGATGGCCATATACTTTTTGAGCATTTTCGGAACTTAATTATCTGTAAATCCATTTATTTATTTAATTTTTTCTTACCGAAAGCTGCATCTGGTATGGAATTTGAGAAAAAAATTAATTGCAAGAGTCCATAATATTTATAATAATGGATTAAAAAGCCGCCATATTTACTGATAATGTTGTATTAATATTATATTATCTTAGGTTTATTTTTTATCATCCATCCGAAGAAAGTTGTTACTTGAAAAAGCTCTTTAATCCTTTAAAGTTCACTATATGTTTCGTTTTGAAAACTACTAAATTTATTTTAAAAATGAGTATTGGACATGTAGCTGATCATAAAAATGTAAAAGAAGAAAAAAATTTACATTTTTTTATTTTCAAGAAATCTGTGGATTCACAGTGAATTCAATGAACGGTAACAGACTATTTTTTCTCCAAATAACTTATTAACGAAATAAAATTTAAATTATGTATTTAATTTATAAGTATATGTGAGAAATCAGGATATTCAACTTTCATAAAATTCAATATTATTTTCGAAGATTCAATTTTAAAAATATCAATTTAAGCAAGAACCCTCATCATTTTGTTCCTCTTAGAGATCAAAAGCAATTTAGCTCTTGCAATACCAATATTTTTGTGAATACTAACGGTATTGGAATTTTTATATAAGTTGGCCTTGTATATCTGGCTCTTAAGATATGAAAGAAAAACGACGCTACGTTTTGCCCATGAGCAGTAAAAAAAAGGCTCAATGTGTGGTTTCTCTCCGAAACCATTGAACAGGAAAGGGTTAATGGACATTTTATTTTATTTTCTGATTCAACAAAACTATGAATAATACCGGACAGGAAATCTTCTGTCACTTTCGATTCAATTAAATGAAATAATTAGGTAAAAAAATGGTGAAAATTAGAGCAAAATGCAAAACACTCAAGCAGAAGGTCTAATCCATGTATTCAACTTCTTTCTCTACATAGCACACTTACAGCTATGGTGAAGGCAATGAACTAAGATCTAAGAAATATTTGCCTTTATGAAATGCTATGCAAGTCAAACATTCTCTTATACAAAATATCACAAAATGCATAGGTATATCAATTTTAATCAACTATAAATAAAAACAATTGACTTCAGAAATATATCTGTAGTTCATTGCCTTTCATAATATTTAAAGTAACATGTGTTCAAAATTTCAAGGAAAGGTAATCATAATCGTTTGAGATATGATGTTTTGCGTAAATAACTTTTGATAAAATATAAGTTTTTCAAAAAATGCATTTAAAGTTTTTATTTGTGTGTTTTTCATTATAAATATATTTATTAAACTTCTTTTATAATTCACCACACATTTATAGGATACTAGCTGTTACCCGCGACTTTGTGCACGAAGAATTTGGATTATTATTTTTTTTAATTCACGAATGTAAATGTTTCGTTACATGTCGAAACGGGAAATTAAAAGTTTTGACGGTTGATAATACATAATTGGACGACTAACAGGAGTGTCTGCTGATATAGTTAGGTAATTTGTTTATCTATGCTAACACACTTTTGTATACGACGTTTTTTGTTTTCCGTTTTTTGCATGGATGTAGAGTTTTTGTGGGCTGGACACACGTGAACATTCCACATATAGTTGCCCATGCGAAATATATGGTTTTTCCAAACGTACGCCTGTTCCTTTGAGTGTCTGGCCCTGAGCCTGGAATATGCTAATTTTAAAGGGAAATGTTACCTTTTGAACTGGGATGGTAAATTCTTCGGTATTATCGGAATGCGTGGAATTAAAAAACTCTCTCCTCTCGCTATGCCAGTCATAACAGTAGCTGGCACGACGTTTTCACCTAGGTATGCAATTTGTAATCGTGCGCCATTGCGCAGTCTCGGTACATCCAGGTTACGTATCAATAGTTCAGGCACACCGACGTTTAATCTCAGCTTGTCGGAGGGTACCCCTGACAATTCTAATGAGTTTATTAACTCTACAGGATATGATTTTACTTGTTATTACCCATTACCGTACCTACAGATGGATATTCTGTAATACCTCACTGTGAAAATTAAACAAAACATCGAGAGATTAATTCACTAACGTCATTGGATCACTGTGTAACCGTATTAAAAGCTGTAAATCCTACGACAACTGGAAAAAGGAAGTGTAAAGTCTTCTTTGTTGTTTATGGTCAAACAAAGCAATATTTTCTTATATTATCTTTAACACTGGCAAAAGCCCGCGCGCGAAACAGTAATTTGGCTTGAATTTATTTCTATAAGAATAAAAAGTATTGTTAGAAATTGCGTTAAAAATATTTTTTAAAACCTTTATAACAATCAGAGAAAACACTTCATCGCAAAGGAAATATCATCTTTAGAAAGATAATTTTCTGCTCTTTAATTTGGCATAAAATAATTGCTGTCTAATAAATGTTTCAGAAGTTATTGGCAAAAAACGTCTAAGCATTAGGCTTAAAAGAGGCTTATTTTCGTTATTTAATTAAATATCTTAAGAACTAATTAACTCTGAAAGTTAAAAATAGCACCTTTGACCTAGAAATATGCTCTAGAATGTCGTGTGTAAATTTCATGTCGCTACCGTTCACCGTTTAGGAGGAGTTCTTGTGACCGACCGACAGACAGACAAATACATGTATTTACTGCTTTATATTATAGATATTTATAAAAATAAGCAAATTTTTTAAAATAAAGGTAAATTAGTTCAAAGTCTAACCGTTGCCTAGCAACGGAGTAGCTATAAATTTGCGTTATTTCAAAATCGTCTGAAAAAAAATAAATTAAAAGTTAATAAACCTTAAAAAATTAATAAAAATTGAAGGAAAAATGTCACAGAAATAAAATTGGTATCACTGAAAAGGTGAAATTTTGTACTTTAAGATGGTATAAAAATAATTTTTATCGGACAATGTGTTCCGAAGTTACAGCGGAAAGAAGGATTACGTGATAGTTGATTTTAAAAATAATTTATTCCACATGTTTTCGCATTCCTGAAGGATCACGTGACAGTTGATTGAAAAATAAAATAATCTTCATCGAGAATCGCTGAGTCAATGGCCTTTGTTAATTATTTAATTGTTGTCTGAACTTTTAAAAATTAATAACAATCGAAGGGAAAATGTTACAGAAATAAAATTGGTATCATTGAAAAGGTAAAACTTTGAAGTTTAAGATGGTATAAAAATATGTTTTGTCAAACAATTTGCTCCGAAGTTACGGCGGAAAAACGGTTTCGGTTAATTTCTAATTAACTGCCTGTTTAATTAACTTTTGGACTTAGAAAAGTTCATAAGTGTCTTCCCCTTGTCTTAAATAATATGTGTACAAAATTTGGTTGAAAACCGTCCATTGGTTTAGGAGGAGATGTGGAACATAGCCACATACCCACACACATACCCACAATGACTTTTATTTATATTAAGATACCTTCTTTATCCATAATTTTAACACTTTTATTCATTCTGACTGCCGTAATTTTTGTCCCTGTCAAAGACTGTCTCTTATTTAAAACTGTTCTCTGGTTATTGAAGTTAAGATTTTGTTTCAAAGTATATATTGACTAGAATATATTCCTAGATCATGAAATACTCTTTTAAGACCAAAAAATCCATCATTAAACAGTAGTACAGCTATTGATGTCCAAAACGTGATGTTTGTTACTCGACCAATGTGCATTTTGGAAAAATTGTCCAGAGAATATTGTGAAAACTCAAAAACTTATTTAAATTGATGTGGCTTGCAGATAGAGCATATAATAAATTAAAATAAGTAAAAGTAAATTAATTTGCTATTCAGAGTGCAGTGAAATTGATCTGACTACGTCTAAAAGACGGTTTTGAATCGAAATTCACAAATTTTTATGGTTTTACCTTATAGCCCATTTATTTAGCTTTCTAAATCTGCGTTTATTTTATTTGTAAGATGAATAGAAACGTAGATATAGAATTTTTTATAAAACACGGTAGCTGAAAACGAAACCGGAAGTTGGCTGTTTTTCCTCGATATACCAAATACACTGCACTATGAAATATATATTAATTTGCTTTTTATTTATTTCAATTAATTATATACTCTATCTGAAAGCCATGTAAATTTGAATTAGATTTTGAGTTTCGACAAGCTACTATGAACATTTTTGCCAAAATGCACAATTGTGGAGTTACAAAATTCACGTTTTGGGACATCGATAGCTGAATTGTTGTTTAATGATTGATTTTATGGTCTTAAAAGAGTATTTCATGAACTGGGAATAGTTCATGTCCAATATATACATTGAAATAATATTCTAACCTTAATAACCATAAAAACGTCACTTCTAAAAGAGTCTTTGGCAGGAACAAAAAAACGCTAAAAAAAATTATATGCTCTTAGAATGAAGAAATGTGATACGATTCTGAATAAAGAAGGTATATCTTACAAATGTGACAAATTTCAAAACAAGTTAAATAAATATATTTTTAATGAAAAGCAAATTAAATCTTTAAATGCGTTTTTTGAAAAACTTGTATTTTGTCACAAGTTACTTACGCAAAACACGATATCTCAAATTATTATCTATATCTTTCCTTGAAATTTTGTATATATGATGTCTTATGTGTAGTAAAGTCAATGAACTAGAGATATAGTTTTGAGATCAATAGTTTTTTATTTAGAGCTGCTTAATGTTGATTATACCTATGCATTTCGTGAAATTTTTACTAAGAGAATACTCGACTGCCCATAACTTTCCTGTAAATGGAAATATTTCTTAGATCCTAGTTCATTGTCTTGACCATAGCTGTAAATGTTCTGTGTAGAGAAATAATTTGAATGTATGGATTAGAAATTTTGCTAGCGTGTTTTGCTTTTTGCTCTAATTTTCCTCATTTTTTACATAAATTATCCCATTTCACTGAATTTTAAGTGACATAAAATTTCCTGACCGGTATTAATCATTGTTTTGAATCATATTGAGTCAGAAAATGAGCTAAAATTGCAAATTAAATTGCTTTTTCAAAAATT
Organism: Araneus ventricosus; assembly: GCA_013235015.1. Taxonomy (NCBI): domain Eukaryota; kingdom Metazoa; phylum Arthropoda; class Arachnida; order Araneae; family Araneidae; genus Araneus; species Araneus ventricosus. Next base: position 29,966 of record BGPR01007100.1, on the reverse strand, counting down.
CGCTCCGCAACGAAGTTAGATACCTTAAAACGATTGGAAATAGATATTTTCAGGTTTCAATTTTAGCCACGTTATTTTATAAAAAATTCTATAACTCTGTTTGTATTTATCGTAAAATTAAAATTAACCCAACTTTAGAAAGCTAAATAAATGGGCTTTAAAATAAGAGTAAAAAATATTTGTTAACTTAGACCCGTAACTGTCTTCCGAACGTCGTCAGACACCTTAAATTAATTTTATTGGTGTCCTGTTTTGAATATACACGAGGACTATTTGGGTACGGACCCCATAATTTTGAGACGTGGTGACAGTGATGACACCTGAGACGGCACCACTCTCGTCAAAATCTCGCACTAAGTCCGGAATGCAAATAAGGGAAACAGAGCTACATTTGAACTGTGATATTAAGTGAACTGAGATTTTATAGCAAAGGCTGCCTCATTGTAAATACCTATTATTAAATATATAGATTAAATTAATTTAACTCTCTGATTCCTAAGACCATTGGAATAGAGAGAGAGACCTCAAAAAACGTGAACGCCCGAGTTTCTCTTTCAAAGATAACGGACTTTCATTTCCCCTCTCAGAAACCTCATTGACAGCTGGCACTCTCCGAATTCTAAGAACGACCTCGCCTGTCCCCCAAGACCTTCTGAGCGAGTCACTCTAACGAAGAAAGCGCGCGCGGCGGGTGAAAAATCAATCACACTTAACGAAAGGGGGTGGAAACTTCACAGTGATATTCCGACATATCGGACGTGCGCCGTCTTTTGCTAGAAGGGACGGTTGGGACGATCCCGTATCGATGGAGTTAGAAACAGAAAACTTTGCTCTCCATGATAGAAATTCAATATAAGGTGCATTATATGCCTGAATAAATATAGCATCTAATCACAATTTTGAATTGCAAAATTTTGCATTAGTCATAAAGTTCAGAATAAAAATATCTAAATTTGTTTATAGAATACTTCTTTAAAAGAAACATTCATTTTTAGTGAAATTATAGTGTAAGGACCTCGTTGTGAAGTGTCGAGGTAGAAATTGATTGATATTATTAATTTAAAAGAAAGGAGTATTGTAATTTAAAAGCAACGGGAAGAACCGCAGAAAATAATACAAATAATATATATGTGCAAGTACTGATTCTTGCAAATTAGATTCCTAAGAAAATAAAAAAATCGAAAAGAATTGCTACAAAATTTTAAGAAATCCCACGAAGTTTAAACAGAATAAGTATAGCATTTATTCGCATATTTGAAAATATTTAGATATAATAAATAATAATCTTAAAGGAATAAATTATTTAAATGTTTTAAGAATGACTACAGATAAAGTTTCAGTAAAAGTGATTGCCAATATTTGAAGAAAGTAAGATAAACTGGTTAGAAGACAAGCCGAACTTGAAAGATGAGGAAGAATAAAGCAATGTTTCATTCTTATAACTAAGCTACAGTACCATTGCATTCACTAACATTTTTATTAGAATTTATAATAAATATCTACCATTTATTTTGCAGATTACAAAGTTGGTGGTAATGGAGGCCAAGGTAAGGTTTTTTAATGCATTTGCAGATTATTATAAAAAGATAAAAGACGAAATTTCAACGTCTAGATTTCTGAGAATTTAGATTGATAATAAAATTATAGTTTTTAAAAGTACTCATTATTCATATGAGTAAAAGTGATGTTGGTTGAATGTATTATAATCTTATTACTCTACTATAACAACTGAAATACGCAGAATCGTATTTATATGAAAGTAATAAATCTATCAAAATAGGATTGAATAGAAAGCAAAATTTCACACAACTGATACAATAATTCTATGATTATGTTATTAAAACTCTTGAGTTCTCAATACAATGACTGAATTTATTATTGCTCAAAAGTAATTTCCTGCATTTTAGGCTTGCTACTGAAGGAAAGAATTATAAAAAAAGACAAAAACCCGAGGAGAAAGACGAAAGAAATAGTTATACACGTATAAGGAAATGGGCATGTTTTTAGTACAAAAATACGATGTTACCTTTATAAATAGGGTAAAAAATACAAATTAAAAATAATTTTCATTATAACATCCTGAAATTACAGAATTAAACAATCTTATTAGGCAAAATTGAAATTATAAACAGGACACACTATTAAAACTATCCCATGAAAGTAACAAGCCAACGAAAACATTCGCTAAGTTTTTAAACTGCGCGAAATACTTAGTCAAACATGTTTGGGAGAAAAAGAAATTACATATTTTTATTTAAAAATTCAATAAAGAATGTTTTCCGAAAGTTAAAATATATTTTTCAAAATTATTAAACATATTTCTAAGTTTTCTAAGCTCAAATTTTCTAAGAAATCCTGGCTTACGCACATTTAAGAGAGTTAAACTTAAGTCATTTTATATTGATACATTTCAAAAATGATAATATTTACAATATTTTATATAATGAATCAGTTTTATACTGTCAAATATTTTCACAGTAAAATTTATATAATAATTTTTAAAATCATTTCTTCCCTGCAGCCGCTCCTCAACAAGGTGAGTACAAAAAATGTTGTTGTGTATTTCTGTTTATTCCAATTATATATTCGATTTTTAAACAAAGATAATGGACGCTCACATTTAAAAAAGCGCTCCATTTGAAATGAAACATATTGATTCATTAGGAAATAAATCTCTTTCTATAAAAGTTGTCTTTGTGTCCATTTAATTCTTAATTACACATGCTATTCCTATACGGGCAAAATGAAATTTCCTTAAAGGAGAAAATATTTAATTATCCGTAATTTCTTTAATACTAGAACCGTTAAAGTATTTGTAAGTCATAAAAAATCCGTAATTGATACATTTGAAATTAGAAAAATTATTGCTTTACCTTCCACATACTTAAAATAGAAGATAGCATCTTATTATAAATATGAGAAATTTTTGATGACAGAATGATATTAATTTAATAATGATTAAAATATATCCCAATATTAATCTTTATGCATAAGGAATGAGGAATCCGTATGGGGATTCACGCTTATTATTAGAACACTATCGAAATTTTTAACGCATAAGAATTTAAAAATCTAGAAGATTATATTTCTGATATATTTCGTACCTATTTTGTGGATATTTAACTTTGAAAATTATATTTTATTAATTTTATATTTTGTTCAAATATTTCAGCGGTTCCTGGTTAGTACCGCTTATACAATTGTTTTAATTTTATGTAGGGGGAGTTGGGGTAGATTGATACACGGGATTATTGATACATTGATACCATAAATTGTGAAGATTGTAATATCTCAAGAGGTTCACACCCCTTCATATATATGCCACTGTAACTATTAGAACAGCGTATATTTTTCGGCCATATTTAGTCAAAAGGTAATTTGCAAATAAATCAAACAGCTAATCTTCGCGTCTAAATGAATTTTACTTTAAGTATATGTTGAGTGATTTCTTTAACTAGTTACGTTTTCCTACCAAGGACTCTACTCCAAAGGTAGGAAAAAACAATTATTTTTCTAAAATGTATTATGTTTTGAGGTTGTTTAGCGTTGTTATCGCATGACCACTTGTTTTAAGTTAAAAGGCTCTTGGGGCAGATTGATAGAAATGACTCTGGGACACATTGATAAGCGTCTTCTGTGTATATCAATGAGCCTTAACAGCAACAACCTCCAAAATCATCGCCAGAAATGAAAAAAATGTAAAAATGAACTATCTAAGAAAAACACGCGAGTAAGCATTTGTTTAAACAATCCAAACTCTTTGAATTTCATTGTAAAAATGAAAAGAATATTTGTAAATTAAGTTTAAAAAATATTGTTTACGAATTTATAAAAACTGAAAAAAAATTGTACAGAAGTTTTGTTTATACCATCGAAAAGATAATGTTTTGCATTTTCGAATGGTGTGAAAACTGGATTTGTGTTGTATTATGTATTGTCGTAAGTCATCAAGAAAGTACGCAAAAATTTTCCTTAATTTTTCATTAATTAAAATTCGCAAAAACGGATACGAGATAACATTTCCTTCCTCCAAAGTATTTTAACACATACACACGCATGTTCTCCTTTGTTATTTGTAGAGATAAATTATTTTCTTACTCGCTATTTTTTCATTTGCCCAGTTTCCTTAAAAATGTTAAATTTTAATTAAAGTAGAAGTTTCTTACTTTTTTAAACTTTTAAACTTTGACTTGGAATAAAATGTTTATTAATAAAACAAATTTGCTTTAGATCCCACACCTATTAATCATCTTTTTTTTCTATATTCCTGTTTGTATGAATGCACCCCTAGTATGGGGCAGATTTATGCAAATTCAGTTTTAGGAATAAAGTGTAATAAATATTTTATTTTCTCATTTATGACCAAAACTCAGCTAAAATCCAATATTTGATAAACAAATATATAAATATAGTGAATTAGTTCTAATGATAGCCGTTGGTGAAATCATTGTTTAACTTTCCAAAAAAAGTGTACCAATGTCCTCGCATTCCCCCTACATATTTTACACATTTTTTTATAAAATTATCTTCATTTGCTTAATTGTTCTTTTTTGTTTCTTTCTTTCCAAATATTAGACACTGCTCATCATGGAGGAAGTAAGAAAAATTTATATTTCCCTATTTATATTTAAATACACTCTTGTATTGATTTTCATTCTTTGTGTACGAAATATTACATTGCGAATATAATAAACTTTTAAGAGTTCTCCTTCGAAATTCTGTAAAACTCAGCATTTCTTGCCTTCCTGAACTAGAAATAACATTTGTAATATTTTAGTATGTCTTACTCTTAGCTCATATTTTTATACCAAATCTCAGACACTGAAATATGGAACAATAACTAGAAAAAATACAACTATCTTGATAAAAAGAAAATTTACATTTCATCCTTGTTAAGACGCTGAACATGTGTATCTTACTTTTGATCGCATTAGTCTATTAAATTATGTAATTCTTTCTAATTTTATCTAGAATTGAATCTTCTTTTAGCGTAGGCTTACGTCTCAGAATTGTTAATTCGTTCATTCATAATATTATAGTTTGACCAATTATTGAAGCACAATCTTTATATACAGTCAAAATTTAAATCTTTTTTTTAAATCGAAACTTAATCAGCAATTTCATAAAAGGTTTAATTTGAAATCAACTCTACATTTAATCTTCTGAAAGCGCGCCCTCTATACCAACATGGAAGGTCGCGCGTATTTCCTAGATTCGGTATTGTAAAATATGAATTTTGAAGAATGTATTTATTAAAATTGGGTTGTAAGGGTTAATAAATACAATTATTTTAAAAAATTATTTTAAAAAGAATTGAAATAATGTAAAAACGGAACACATATGCAGTATAAAATAACCAAAGAATTAGATAAATGATGTGAAAATAAAATAAAAGAAATTGACAATATTTTGACTGAAATATTCACATTTGTAATATCAAACCTTAAAGATAATATGGAAGTGAAAAAACAATTGAAATTTAGATATGAAAAGCAAGATGTCAGTATCATATTCATTTCATTGCCACTGTCTCGTATATCTTTGAAATACAAATAGTGGATTCCCAGAGACCTATAAAGGTTCCGAATTCCAAAAGATTACTAATAGTTCGTCGAAAGGAGCTTGAAGAAAGTCAAGGTTATGCTTTCGTTGCGTTCTCTGGTAAAAATATACAAAAGGAAATCCTTCTTTAGATTATCTCTCTCATACATGCCCCAGCTGGAAGGTTAAGGAAGAATTTTTATTTAGAAATATATGCAAGAATATATATCAGACTTAATTTGTTCAGTTAATATGTTTATCTCCGACGAACATAAAAGTAGTTATTTTCAAGATGAAACAGACATATTTTAAAGGGGAGTTACTGGGCATTAGTTTAACAACTCATTCATTTTCCTTATATAAAAGTGGAAAATAAAAGAAAGATATTGTAATTAAGAGATTAAGAATGATATTTTAAAATTAGCTGTAATTTCAACTGACCGAATATTATTGGATTATACTAAAGTTACTTAAAGTTACTATTCGGAAGATCTAACTTCCTGAAGGTTTAATGAAATACAATCTAGAGCATGGTATTTTCCTCTTCTTATCACCATTCAGCTGTTGTACATCACTAATTCCTTTTCCAGCCGGTCTAAACTACCTTTAGCAATAAGTCTTAAATGCAATTATCCCCTTTGATAGTAATCAAAATAAGTTAGCAAACTGCATTACTTTACACGATCATAGCCATTTTCTGCTAATCAGGTGGAAATTTTGAACAGACAGGAATGTTATTCTTTGAGAATATTATAAATAATATGAACATAATAAGTATTCTGACCAAACATCAAAAAATGCAAACTAGAACAAAGAAAATTAAGCTTGCATCTGTTTCGTTCCATTACATGATTACAAAATGAAGAATTTATCTTTCTTCATTCTTTCAATTAAGAGTATGAACAAGTAAAAAAGTGTAGTAGAGTCGTAGAAGCATTTGTTGTTAATCCATATGAAAAGTTATTTAAAGCAAGCAAATTCCAACTGACTCTTTTTTCAAGTACGGTTTCGAAACATCGTCGTTTCCATACGGGTTTGATTATAATTTTGTTAGGATGATGTTTGATTATAATATAGCTTACATTTTACACTTATTTTGAAACGAAGAGTTTCTCTTTGTTAAATAATTATAACTTCATCAGTTGTTGCACTATACCAGTAACAAAAAAATCGTCAAAGGACAACAACTTTGTTTTTCTTGGTCAAATTATAAATATATTCCTTTTTTCCAGGTATCTTTGATGCTGTTGCCAGCGGCATTAATGGAATCTTCGGTTAAGAATGAAATAGATTTTGAAAGATTATTCTATGAATTTTGTTATAAGATTCTAGGATGATGTATGAAAGCTGCATTATTTAAATAAAATTCAAATCAGTTTATGGAATTCTATTCTTTTTCTTTCTGTTCTTTTATTCTCGTTATACCACCGTATTTAATAAAAACAAAAACACACATTTATATGTTTATACTCTCGAAAGGTAGACTTTAACAAAGGTGAAATTGATTAGTTTAAAAAAAGCAGTCCTTAATAATTCTTAAACTGTCTTAACTTATTTCTTAGCAAAAAAGGAACTAATATATAGAAAGTTAATCTTGTACCCATTTTATATTGTGTCATTTACCAAAATTTCTTGTCATATCTAATGACTGAGGATACTAATGTATAGGAAAGACATTTTAATGGCTAGAATATTAATTAACCCTTTGACTACTAACGGGATATATAGGACATACTCACATTTTAAAATTACTATTAGGTTAAAAATTGCTTTGAAATTTAATTGAATTCGTCTCCGTTGCAGAATAAGGAAAATTGTGTACATTTTATGTTTAATCACTTATATAGCATAACCAATTTTCCCTCAAAAAGGCAATTGTTTAGTGAAGATTTTTCTTTGGTGCATGTATGCTCCATAGTTTTGACCTATCGGTACGCAATACACGTTTTTATGCAATAATGTTGATGAAAGATTATAAATACATAAAAACGTTTTCGGAATAACTAATTACAATTATGCTTCATTCATAAAAAATGTAAGATTTTTCGATTATGGACCATATCAAGCTCCCAACTTTTTGTTTAAAATTCGTTCGGAGAAAAAGGGAAAAAAAGCGTCAAATAATAATTTTTTTTTATTTCGAGCCTATTATCTTCATTCGCATAGAAAATTGGATAACATTTTTTTTCAAATTCCGCATAGGAATTTCTATATTTTTTTAATTCGTAATCAAAGGGTTAAAGAAAATAGGCTTGAAATAAATTCAACTAATTTTACATCCTAATAACATGACAAAAATCCTCTCCATACTGCTGCGATTATGTTTCCTTAAGCAATAGCGTGTGTTGAGCGTATTTATTTATTTACTATCCACATTTCGACGAATAGCGATCTCTCTCCTATAGAGAATATTTGGAGAATTCTTAATAGAAATAATAGCCCAGCGTCGTCCCCTCAATATACAACAGTTACAAGATTATATGGGCAGGAATGGGAAAAACTTTCTACAGACATATTAAGCCGTTTAGTGTCGTCCATGCCTAAACTTCTTGTTTTGGTTATCCGCCGTAAAGGTGGTGTCACCTCTTGCTAATCGAACCGAACGAATATTTTTGACTGTAGTTGCGCAAGGAAGTACACTTGCATCGTTTGACATAACTATCTGTTTTGTTGCAAACTAGCACAAATGCTGTTAAAATGTTGTTTTCAACGTTTCAAATGTTAATAAAATGTTTCTTCTGCATATACGTTTCTTTGTGTTTCTCAATTTCCTCACTTCAAGCTCTTTCTTACGTGAACGCACTTCATTGACGCTGACGTTGTAATTTCAAAGTTATTAAGTTCAGTAATATAAGCTTTTGTTTTTGAAATGTGGAAGATAAAACTAAAAATTCAAACTGATCGCTATTATAAATCATGTTAAATGTGAATTGCAAATTACGGTGGGCCGAAAAAAATTTAATTATCTTCTTTCATATTGCTGTACCGAGGAAAAGTTGCAAATTGGTAAGATATTAAGCGAGGAAAAAAAAGTAAGGAAATTGATTGATACCTTCTTTTCCTACATCGGACTTTTGTCAATATCGTGAATATTGACAAAAATCGACTGTTTTTCAATAATTTTTAGAAATTTAAAATTTCTCTGTATCTGTTTATTATATAATTAGATTTTAAATACTGATCTTCTTAAGAGTAATAAAGTCTATCATATCAAAATCGGTAACCGGTTAATGAAAAGATCTTGAACAATTTGCACCCGCAAAGAAAAATTATATTTAAATAACAAACCAGAATTTTTCATTCAAAACATTATAATGAGTGGCGATTAACTGATTTTAGTGAGATCGGTAAGTTGAAAAATTGAGTTTAATATTACCTGTTTCCCAAATTTCAAGGCATTAAAATATCTCGTAAAATTCAAGTATCGTTGTGCGAGTTCTTCAGTAGTGACCAAAAGAAATTTTGAATTCTAACTTTGTTCTGGATTAAACTGGTCAGATTAGTTTATGGAGACAGGAAGAAACGAAAATATTTTACAAGAATACAACGAAATCATCAAAAAATAAGTATCGTGTAGTTCAGTCTCATATTTGCTGTAAAAACGAAACTCTATGTTTCCTCATCGAAATTGCTGTCATAATTTCTAGCAAAAACTGAATAGCTATCTCTTATAATAACTTTAGGATTATTTTGTGAGAACTAAATTCGGCAGATGCGTCACCAAAAGTTCTATATATGCAATATATAGTTCTTATACAAATTTCTTAGCCCTCTAAACGTTTGAGCAATTTTTTCTGCCATTTATCGATGTTGACTCTTGTGCCTGCAGGCAAGTTGGCGACTGTGCGACATCTTGCCAATTGACTCTCCCTTGGCGTATTATGAAACTTTCTACTTTACTGGAAAGTCTGTGGTACCAAAGAGTCCTTGAGAAACCTAATTAAAAAAATAATAATAAACATGATTAAATTCATAATAGACAATGAAAACATAATACGATTGGAATAACTACTCAACTGCCTTTGAACAATAATTCTAACTTATACCGCATTCAATAGACAGAACTGTACATACTAAGTCCTTCCTCTCTCATAATTCTTTAATAGTAATCTCCCTATTCCTTGTTTCCCACACTTAACACGCAATAGTTCCCCATATTTGCTACGTTATGCAAAATCTGTGCATTGATGTAAGCTTCTTAATGTTGTTCGTCTTCATTTTCGTTAATCATTTTTCTTTCATTCACACCATGATTACCAAGACATTGTATATATATTCTTTAATTTTGTTGTCAATTATATGTGTAAACACCAGCTTTGTAATTTATACTTTCGCCATTCTTCAGAATGCAATTTTTTCTTTGCAACTTAATGAAGTTCACTATACCAAACCCGATAGGAGCCACATCAGCTCTAGAGACGGCCTTGTGGTGTTAAAGTGACAATCATGTTTAGTTCAAAATCGGATAATTCATTTTTATGTGCATAATTCCATAAATTACCATGAATAAAATATTCTTAGTCGCGCCAGAAAACAGATATTTCAAACATCTTTATTGAATGATTCTTAAGAATTTTGCAGCTCAAATTTTATTAGGGCATAATTTAATTTATTGCGGCCATATTTAAAGAAACAGTGTTCTGAAATTATATTCTCGAGTTTCCCAATTTTTGCATAATCACCTTCTGGTAGTCAGTTCTGGATTATATTGATCTGGATTAGTATGCCAATGAAAATGAAGAACTACACATTTTGGAGACCAAAGCTGCTTTTCATTAGTGCTGAAAACCCACCCAAGAGGCTTGGCGAATGTTTTGGCTGTTAAATACCAATAATATCAGTATGGCCCGAATAGTCTAAGAGCAACCGAAAACATTGTAAATCTTCCTATTGGTCTGAAGCAACGTCTGTTAACATTAGTCATCATATATTATAAGCAGTTATGTCTACTGAGGTCATTTACTAGAATTTGTTTCATTCTGTGTGTACCTTATTGTCAGCCCTCTCGAATTTAAAACTTCAAACCGCTTGCAGCGACTCAAAGCGTTGCCGATGAAATTCTAAAGAAATAAATTGAACCATTTTTGCCAAGTTACAAATTTTAAATTTATTGAATGTAATAGAAAACAGCCGTACGATTTTTTATAATTTATTTACCTTCAAACTAATGTAATTAACATTTTATGAAATGCATTTTAAGGAAAGAAAAAAAACAACTTTTAAAAAAGAAATAAACAAAGTTAAAAATTCTGTCACTATAAAGTTACAAAAAAATTGTGATCTGATTGAACCGCTGGATATCCAAATTGGAGCAGCAATTTCTGTAAACATAATTAAAGCAAAAATATTGTTTTATTCTGAAATACACACCAGCACACAAAGTATGATTCCAAGTATGATATTTTAAGAACTGTATCAGTTATTCTTCGTCTTTGTTTCCTGACGTACGATAGAAAACTATGTGATGTTACCGAACCAAAAATTGATGCTCTGAAAGCCTTTTTAAAAAAATTTGGCTTGTTTTATTTCCTATTCTAACCGCATTCTGAGATAATATTCTTGTTCAAGATAATAGTACCATTGATTTAAATAGTATGTTTGTGTCAAGATCTAATCAAATTTTAGATAACAGAAACAAAACCAATTTCACAAACTTTTTCATGAAGCCATTTTTATAAAATTAGTGCAGTAAATTGTAGCGAAACAGTATTCCTGTCTAATGATATAATAACATATTTTATTATTTGAATTGAAACAGCGTAAGGGTTTTTGGTTTTCTGTTAAAATATTTGATTCAGAGATTTATCTTATTATCTAGACATTTGTTCTCTAACTCTAGTCCCTCGAAGTCTTCTCTCTCCATTTTTGTCATTGCGGTCGTATGTCTGCTCTCAATCACCAACGCTTTCTTACCATTCCTGTCGTATGCCTTCTCTCACCCACCAAAGCTATTTTACAGTTCCTGTCCTATGTCTGATCTCAATCACCAAAGCTTTCTTACCATTCCAGTCGTATGTCTGCTCTCAGCCACCAAATGTTTCGTAGAATTTCAATCGTATGTCTGCTTTCAGCCACGACAGCAAAGAACCAATCTGTTATTATATTGTACTAAGTCCACAAGCTTCTGAGATACATAGAATTTGAAATAATATTTTCAAAGTTGCAATTAAGTGTAATTTCGCATTTTCGCTACTTAAAATATTAAGAAAAACCTCTAACATGACAGAAAGAAAGTTACCGAAAGAAGTGTACAGTGAAATTGAAAGTTGCAAATTGAGGATGAAGATGCAAAACAAATTATTTTTGCGACACATGTTCTCGAAAATCAGAGCTTCATATTGGAGACTTGTTGAAGAATACGATACGATGCAGAACAATAAAATATAAGTTTTACCTAAAAATGAAACATATTATTGTGCTACATATATCTAAAGTTTAAAAATGAATTAATAAATTCCGTTTTCTTTCAAAATATTGCATATTATGTATTACTGTTAGATAAACGAAAATTAATTGCGACCATTTAGAAACCTAAATATAAATTTGATACGACTGAAAAGTGTTATATTGTTAAAAAATAAACCTATTTTAAGGTCTAAATATTTTATAGAATTGACGTTTTGATATCCGTCCAGTCTAGGCGCTGCACAGTGTGATATTTTCATAATCTAAAGGGACTCAGTGGGTTAAATAAATGGTTAAGGGTTTTTCCTGAAATATAAAAGCACGGTAAAGGTTTAACACATATATTTTAACATGATGATATCTAGATATTTTTAATTTTTTCAAAATTTATTTGTCATTCATTGTATATATCTGAATAGGCAACATTGTTATACTAAATAAACTTTCGTTAGAGCAATTTTCACCGGAAATTATACGCTTGTATACATTTTGTTCCGCCCCATCACAGCCCAACTTCACAATTATGTCGAGAAATGTCAGATTACTTATAGATTTTAAGACCTCTTCTTGCACTCTGCGCAATCGCGTAATAGTGCGATAATTTAGAAATTGCAATTTTATTTCTGCGAAGGTTTTTGTTGTATTCACGTCATTCGGATAGCACAACTGTTTTGCCTTTTTAATTGTATGGTAAGCTGGATACGTGCTCTATTTTATTTTTTTGCTGCCGTTATACATTATATTGACATGCAGACAAATTTTCTTAGACCATTAAAGCTAGTTTTTGGACTTTCGAAAGACCACTTCGTTTTTGGCTTGAAAAAGGCTTCCTCGTTTTTTTATTGTAGTACCTCTCGTAGGAGAAAAATGGTGCAAATTATTTACAATTACTTCTGATCTCTGCTGAGCAATAATTCAGCCGAAGTAGATATCTCTTTTGACTTGATGTTTCAAGGATTTGTTGAATTCGGAAACTTTCAAAGACTTTTTGTGGTCTGCCGGTTTTTCTAAAAATCCAGGATTTGGAATTGTTTCTATACTTCCTGTGGCGATATGCGGAAATGATATGAATTAATCTAACCACGAAAAATTTGCTCCTATGACGCGTTCACTCTGGGTGCGAGACTTCGATCATTTTTGTTTAAATGTTTGGCTAACACGTATGATTATAAATTTTAAGCTGTCTTTGTAAGCTGTAATGTCATTTAACATTTGAACGAAATGCTCTATCGAGTTGTTGGCGAATATCCATCTTTTTTAGAAAATGAAATTCTAAGATCGAGTTTAAATGTGATTGTGAGCATTCTTGTTTTTTTTTATTTTCTGAGTTAAATGTGCTAACTCAGCAACACCGTAACTCACCCAATTTGAATCGCCATTCTGTTCTGCAGACAGGAGGCATGGAAAACAAATTTCCTTTTGAAATCTCTGCTCTTACATTTCGTCACCTAGATAAGGTTTAGCAAAGGTGTTGGCCTGTGTAATTGAAATTCAATTTTTCTTTCTAAACACATTGTTGAAAAATTTAATTGCTTTAGTTCCGAAACACTGATTTTACAAAGTGCCATTTTAAGTGTTTACACTAGTTCGTAAAAATATATATATCGAAAAGTAATAACAATATGAAAAAACGAATTAACTAACCGAATATAGCAAACCAAGGGAGAATTCAAACAAGATAACTGCAAACAATGCGATCTCCCGCACACCGAAGATGTGCGAATGGAATGGTATCGGCGGTGTCTTTCCCCTCGCGCTCTTTGGTCCGCTTCTGGTTTTCAAGGGCATTTCTTAGATCGCACGTGCCATCGAGGAAAGATCAAGTGCACTGTGCTGTAGTAGCTTATAATACAGATCGCTCGCTAGCTATGTATAAGCGTATTTAAAATGGGGGGAACTAATCCTGGAAATTGACAATAATCTGGAACTATATCTAATATTATTTTATTTAATTTGTTAATAAATTTATTTATTCCCTTTTCTCTGAGGTTCATGTGCTCATGCATAATTAGAAGAGCCGCCGCAGCCCCACATACATCCCAGCGCCAAGAAACCATATCAAGTGTCTTCTTCAAAAAGTGTCCATCAACTGCTGGCAAAAAGCATGGGACAGTGGAGAAACAGGCGGAGTGTTTACAACGTTTTGCTTAAAGTCAAGACAACTCCTACTTCATGGCAAAGTACCGAAATAATGTTCGTAACGGCCGCGGCCCATTTCCGACATAGCGTAAAGATTCAAAATCAAGAACAGCGATTCCTGTGGCTGCGGAAACCTGGGACACACCTTACACTATGCTACAAGCTGCCTGTTAACAACCTTTTACCACCTAACGAAACCATCTGCTGACCTAGAACCACTCTGTTGGAAAAGAATTATGAACAACAACAATTCTAAGGCGAAAATCAGAGAACTCATCCATTTCATCGCGGAAAACGAAACACTCTTTTCTAAAAGATGGTGACAACAACAAGCCACAGACTCAACTAACCCTAGGTACTCATCTTCTCTCTTCTCCCATACATAAGGCACCACCCTCTGAAATTCAACACAAAGACTTGAAAGAACTAACAGATATATTACTAACTATTATATTCTTTTTTTCTAAGTGTCCTCTTTTTTGTATCCTTTTATATAAAATGTATTTTTCTTGCTCTGGCTTTTTCAATAAAGTTTCATGTATCCCCAACCAACCGACAGGGAGCCATCCTGGCTCCGAGTTCGGGGCTACGCTGTGGTGTTAAGTGTTAAGTAATGTACACTGTAAAAAAAATTAGTGTAACACAGCAAAAAATGGTGGCAGCTACTTTACACCAAATGTGGTGCAGTAAAACACCAACAATTATTTTTAGTGTAGTGAAGCAGCAACAATTATTTTTGGTGTAGTGAAACACCAAAGATAATTTTTGGTGTAATCAAACACCAGGGATAATTCTTGGTGTAACAAAACACCAGGGATAATTCTTGGTGTAACAAAACACCAGGAATGTTACTTTGCACTACTTTTGGTGTAAAGTAGTGGCCGCTATTTTTGGAGTTCACTAACACTAAATTTGAAATTTGATATATTTTAACTTTTGGTATTATTAAAAATGGTGTTAGGGCAGGCACTGTCTTTTCAGTTGAGTGTCGGACTCCTTTCATAATCTGTCTTTAAAATATAAAACAAGAATTACACAACATTCTCAAAAATGGCACTTTATATTCATTAAGGAAAATACTTAACGACTTTTTCCTTCAACGACAACCTGAGCAGTTTTTGGTTGAATGGATACAAGCTCAATTTCTTTTATAGCACCAATTAATCTATTACACTGAAGATACCCATTTGAATGAGTAGTATGGTATGCCTCGCGAAGTTGATGGCGATTTGCTAATGTCAGTGTTATATTTTTATAATTTTTTCCTACAATAGCAAGTTTTTAAAAAATAGTAATGCTTGACTTCAAACCTTAATATCCAGCAGTTTCGAAGTGGACCAAAATTTAATATGTGCAAAGGGTAGTGAATTAAAAATGTTGTTTAGGTATTATCAGGATACAGTTCTTTAAAAAATTGTAGATGTTCATTTATTCTAATTCTTAAATATGTATTATAATTTACAGTTAGAAAGGGAGCAAAAACTATTTCAACAATTTCTTTTAGAACTATGAATAATTTCCATTGAAGGTTATCTTCAGGTATTATGGTCGTACACATTAGCGGAACTAATCTGAGCAATGTCCACATGCGGTCAGCTGTTTGACTTATTTTACACTTTTTGGGGATTAAAGCTGGTCTATTAATACTATCTAAAGGCCCATATGGCCGTGTTTCTATTTGTCTATTAATGTAATAACGAGCGATAACTCCTGTTTTACTTAAAAAAGTTAAAATTAAACTAACTTTATAAGGGGTTACTCCTTCTAACATATCATGGGCAATATCAGGAGGGAGACCACGTGTTACATGAAACAAATTGGAATTAAATGGAGAACTGCGTTTAATGCCATACAAGCTATCCTTTGTACTATCCGTCAAGAATTCAATGTTGACGGATATGTTGTCAATATGTTACATGTTGTTCATAGTTTTGAGGAGTTCTCAGTGAAATATTATTATCCGAGAAAATATTTCGTACTTCAGTTTTAGTACACAAACATGTTCTACAGTAATAGTTTACTTTATTGGAGAAAGATTCTACAAAGCCACCAATCATATTATTCCCCACGTTATCACCACTAATAAAAGATAAAGAACCAACAAAATTTTTATCTCTTATAGATATTCCGAACGAAGCAATTATATTTAAGTCTTTAATCAAGGCTTCAAAAATCATATTAATACCAAATTTTTCCACATAAGTACTCTTAACAAGAATCAATATCTGAATATTATCAACACATGATCTGAACTCAGGATAAATATTTCCAAGAATATAATACAATACTAAAATTTTATGAGTTTTTCTATGAACACCTAAAGGGTTACAAACTTCAAATTCATCACAGAACATAATTATTTGCAATGCTTCCTAGTTAGTGGAAAACAATAGATGGCTCTTAGCAAATTGACCATCATTAAAACTAGATACCACATTATTATCACTATTACCAATAAGATTAATCACCTGTTGAAATATATCTTCTTGCATCAAAAAAAAAATTGCAAAGTACTTATTATCGATACGTACTGAAAAGAACAGGATTTGTTGAAAATGTTACTCCCTAAAGGATATTCAATTGGGAAAACAGTCTGCAACTCTGTTTCATAATAGTGCATTCTTTTATAATTTTTAGATAAGGAATCAATGCTCTTAGAAATGCAATTTTTTTTAATATGTTGTTTAATTTTTGTCGGCAGTTATTCCTATACTTACGATATTTGTCTTAATTTTGTCAGTGGTATAATCAGTTTGCATTTCACAGAGAGAACTAAAGGCCTGTAGGAGTTTCTGGGTTGCGGACAGTGGTAACATGTGCTTTTCTTGTGCCTTTAATAATAATAAAGCAACATGTTATTTCAATTTAGTTTCAAAATCAGTTTCATTGGTATCCAAGTTATACAATATATGTCAAGATTCACCTCAATTGAAAGAGAAACAAAAATATCAGTTTATTTGTGAGATATTTACAAATACCTACAGATTAATCACCTGTTGATATACATCATCTTGCATCAACAAAATTGTCAGAGTACTTAATATCGATACATATTGAAAAGAACAGGCTTTTTTGAAAATGTTACTCCGTAAAGGATATTCAATTGGGAAAACAGTCTGCAACTCTGTTTCATAATAGTGCATTCTTTTATAATTGGTAGATAAGGAATCAATTTTCTTTTTTTAATATGTTGTTTAATTTTTGTCGTCAGTTATTCCTAAACTTACGATATTTGTCTTAATTTTGTCAGTGATATAATCAGTTTGCAGTTCACGGAGAGAATTAAAGACCTGTAGGAGTTTCTGGGTTGCGGACAGTGGGAACATGTGTTTTTCTTGTGCCTTTAATAATAATAAAGCAAAATGCTGTTTCAATTTAGTTTCAAAATCTGTTTCATGGGTATCTATATCAAAATTAGTGTCATTCAAATTATCACTGACAAAATTATTCGTATCAGAACTAAAGCTTTCCTCATCATTAGTTAAATCTTTAACTTTTTCAGAAACAACCGAGTGATAAAAGTGTTTTCTACTTAAATGAAGAATAAATTTTGTATTTCGCCTCACAGTCAATAAATGGACAAATTATTGGTTTGTTCTGGTCCAGATGACATTTTAAGTGTTTAGAAATATCAAATAGACTTTTGTAAGTAGTTTTACAACCTAAAGCATTATTCTCATGCAAAGTGAATGCACTTCTGTGATTTCAATAAACATGGGCTTTAAATGAACGAAGGTTTGTGAAAGATTTAAGACATTCATCCATAATACATTTTACAAAAAAATTATTCTCTTGACCATGCACTAGATTTAAATGACTAAGGTACTTGGTGAAATCATTAAAAGTCAAGTTAGAACATAAAGTACAAGAAAAAAAACATGTTGAAAATAAAAATGGATACAAGTTATACAGAATATGTCAAAATTCACCTGAAATGAAAGACAAACAAAAATATCAGTTTAATTGTGAGATATTCACAAATATAAATCGTTATTGATCTTAAGCTCTAAACGTTTCAGTTTTTGCAGAAAAGTGACTACTTTAATTGGCAATTTTGAGCTCTTACTATGCATCTCAAAAATAAAACTTTCTAAAAATAATTTTAATAAGTTTTTTTCCACTGCTTGGGGTATTCCTCAATGAAAATTGTAGTAGCTTGCCACAAGTACAGCCAATGCTTCTGACAATGTACTCAGTTGAAGAACAATTTGATGCTCTGCTATTTTTGCAAATTTGAATATTCGTCTCAAGTACAACAATTCTTAAATGAGGTGATGCTGAGCCCTCCTCTGTAAAGTTTTCAGTTACTGTTGGCTAAAATGATAATTTCACCCTCTGAGTGTTTCACACGTATTTCTACGTTGACCTTGGACTACTCCATAAGCGGGAAACACGCATTTAAACGTGTGGTCGGAGATACGCAGAAATCGGTCAGCCCGGATATTTACGTCCCTTGTGAACTGTCTCTAAAGTGATAGAAACGTATTTTTCCGAATTTCTTCCCCCTTCCTTGGTTTGACATCTTGATTGATTAGCTGGGGAGGGTAGACGTCAACACAATGAGTGCTGATAAGAATGTACTTACTACAAATTAGAGATGCCACAGGATCCGAGACCCCTCACCCCCTTTGCTTTGGGGCATTTTGATGCTATCTGCATTGAGGGCTTCTTTCAGAAAGAAGGTCAGTGTTGGATTATTTTTTCTAGTTGTGTGTGTCCGAATTTGGATTCTGTATAAGTTCGGTTTAATATTTGTCAGCCTGGATTGAAATTGTATTATGTTTCAAGTGTTTTCCCTGTAATACACTTATGTTGTATAAGATTTTATTTCAATGCATCAATGTTTTAATCGAATTCTTAAGTAAAATAGATTTTGTGGTCCCATCTCTTTCAATACCCCATTCAAGCATAGAAAAATTTCAGAAGCCGGGGGTGCTAAGAAAAGAGGGGGTTGTTTATTTCGTTATATAGCATTGAATTGAAAAAAAAATAATTTTAAGGTTTAGGTGTGATTTTTTAAAACTATAACAGTTTTTTTTTCTAGATTAGTTTTCTATATTACACTACTTAGAATTTCTTTTAAATTCCTCAAAATGAAATAAATTCCGAAAAATAACAATTATTTTTCCAAATAATTATTATTCAATTTATTTTTTGCTCACTTTGAACAAACATTGAAAAAAATTTTAAAGAAAAGGGATGGAAATTTTATTTTTTATGTTTTAAAATATTGTATTTTGGTTAGAGAAAATTTTGGTTTACATGGAAACGTAAAGAATAATATCAACTAAATTTAATGTTTGAGTGATCTTACCAGACTTTTAGTTATCTTATTAAGAGTCTGATAACATCTGCAGTTTAAGTTTATTTCAATAATCAGTGAAAATGTTTATTTCTTCCTTAAAATGTAAGAAGACAAAGCCATTTCTAAGAAAATATCAATGCTTACTTCAATGATACTGTATTTATGCATTAGTTCCTTGAGCGTTATAGTTTTGCTGATATGCAATTCAATAAGTCACTTCAATAAGTGATCAAATCTAAATGCCTAAATTGCATTGCTTTTGGTAACTCTTATGCCAATTGCGAGCTGAATTTTAATAAATGCTATGAGACAAGAATCCACTAATATGTGTTACAAAGGTATGATGCATCTCGACACGTTATTAACAAGTTTGAAGACAGTTCTTCTAATAATAATAGTAGTCTCAGGCATTGAATTATTTCCAAACTCCACCGTCACATGCTAGACAATGTGTTTTATCACAATATCTTGTGTGTGTGCTGTAATTTGTAAAGTATAATTTTTTTAAATAAAATTCTGACTTATGTACACGTTTTTATTTTCATTCTGAACTTTAATGGATAATAATGAGACTCTTATTTATTTTCCAAGCTGTATGATATATTTGAATTAGATCTATAATTTTATTTTTTAAGAAAAACAGTAAAATGTCAGTTTTATGTTAGTTAAATTTCCTTTATATTTGACATGAAAAGGCCCAAAATGTTTCTGAATATCACACCGATAACGTCCAAGACATTTATAAATTGTGAAAAGCCACCTGATTAATTTCGAATAGGTGTTAAATTTTTCTCCTTATTCTTTGATTTTGCCAAGTTTGCAAAAAATTGTGTGTAGAAAAAAAAATTCAATATTTTACTTCGTAGCTAGCGCATTTTCGTAAAATTGATAGGAAAAAAAGTTTGATCGTTTTTACATTCTAGTAAACGAAGTATACAAAGAGAAAATATTATAATCGTCGATCGTAAATTTCAACACGAGATTTTGACGAATCTCCAGTTTTTAGACCTCCGCGAGTCCGAAAAACACAATTTTGGAATTATGTTTGTGAACACAATAACTCAAAAACGGTTAGAGCTAGAAAGCAGAAATCTGGTATATGGACTTAATACAAAATTAGTATACTTCAATCAATTTTTGGATAAAGTCCGTCCACGTTAAATTTGTCTGTTAGGGTTCATAAGAATACGATAATTCAAAAATTAAATAGCTAGATAGATAAAATTTGGTACACAGTTTAAAAATTAGGAATGTAGGTCCGTATTAAATTTTGGACGAAATCCCTCGACGCGTTAACTGTCTGTCGGTTTTTATAATCGCAAGCTTGTGAACACGATAATTCCTAAACTCAACGACTTAAATAAATGAAATTTGGTATGTGGTCTTTTAACCCTAATTGTCCAATTTTCGTTTCAATCGGGTAAAAAAAACTTTAATGCCCCTGAAACTCAATATGCCATTACATATCGATAAACAATTATAAATAAAGAATTAAATTTAATTTTGAAAAATTCGCGACTGGATGCTCTAGTACTTGGACTATAGTATCAAAGTTTCAGATTTCAGGTGAATTAAATTTCCGTTTATTATAATAGAAGATAATCTCTTGCGTACTAAATAAAGGTATATGAATTAGCTATTTCTTCCAACATTTAGTGCATTGGTTTTCTAAATGCAATCTTTAGTTTGAGGATTATTAACTAACCCTCTTAAAAACCATATATAACAAGTTTCAGTAGAATAGACTTGTAGTATATTGTCTTATTTAAAACATTATTCAGGGGTTAAGAAGGTTATTTATAATCCTTCATATGTATTAATTATTACTGACTATTTTGGAATATAGATTATTATGTTACTATCTATATAATAATTGTTTATATGCATACAAAACGGATTAAGCCAGTTAAGCTCCGTTTACATTTGTGATCGGCTCTAAATTTTTTACCTTTTATCGAATATTAAATCAAGAAACAATATGAAAAGTTTTATAGTGCCATCAGAGATTAGTAAAATATATATAAATGGCATTGTTATTGATCCTTAAGAATAAGGAAATAATTTTTACATTCGTAAACTAAGATGCTGACGTATAGACTGAAAATAAATTGAAGTCAAGAATATAAAAAAGACAACTAATAATATGAAGTACAACCAATATCTGAAATACAACTATTAATAAACATCAAATAAATTGAAGTCACAGACATCTAAAGAATATCAACTTTCATGCGACTTCGATGATGTTCATATTTTTAGAAACTCACAACATGAAAAATAAGTAATATAGCCTTCATTTTTTTGGCCCAACGGTCTGGCATTTGTCTAGTCTAACGGTGTTTATTTTTGTCATCTGGTGTTAATGGACACGGGCAGAACGAGGCATCGAAGACATGAAGTGTAATTTTGTCACACGACAGGAGGTATCTCCGAAAGCAGTAAAACCTAGTTTGAATAGGTTCCAAGCTGAATAGAACGGATTCTTGCGGTTACCCGCCCCTCCAAGGGGGTTGCTGATTGTCCACAGTTCAGAGGGGGGGAAGAGATTTGATCTGCTGCGCTTTTGGGAAAATCTTCTGTTGGGTGGAAGACACTTTTAAAACAGATGAAGGTTCTGCAGCCGGTCGCTTTTCGAATCCCTTTAGAAAGAAGACCGAACCACTCAGAGGGTTAATATTTAAATTAGAGAACTGGTGGATATTATAATTAAAAACATGATATAGTTTTAGCTTTAATTTAATATTTTAAAAACACATACAATTAAACATCTGAATGCAATAAGAAATGTTTTTTTCGTGTGTGTGTGAGTTGGTTTTGTACTCACTGGATATGTAAAAGCCAGTTGGTGTTCGGAAAAATGCACTGGTAAGCTTACCAAAGCAAGCATCTCTTTAAGAACTTGAACATTCCTAACAGATCCATCTAGCATACACTTGATAGTTTGGGCCCACACAGGAAGTTTCTTTTCGGCTATTAGCAAGGTGTTCAATTTTTCACAATATGATTCTAAAAAATTTGGAATGTACTGAAAGAGATTTAATTTTCCTGTTACTCTATGAAATTCTTTTTCCAATTCAAATTTACTGAAAAGGCTAGGAAACTTAGTTTTCAAAATGGCAACTTTCATCTTCCCTTCAACAATTTCTTTTTTCTTGGTGTCGAATGATTCATTTAACTCACATGGCTGATCAAGAAGTTGTTCAACCAGTGCAGTTTTAAAATTATTACTAACATCACCTCGTTGGTCAACTGGTACTGCAGACGATATTTTAATGTTTTTTTCCTACGCTTTACTTCCTCACACTGAACAAATCTGCGTAAATTTTTTAATTTATCTCTAATAGGTTGTCGCCAACCTCCATAACCAGTACCAGTACCAAAGGCATGAAAAGGAACTCGAACAATCCAAAAAGGGTTATCAATACTGTATTGGAACATCTGAAGCTGCAACGGGTATCTGATGGTACGCTCTGACAATGTCAATAGTTGAAAAAATCTTTTCATTAAAAAGATTATGTGCAAAGTCGTGCACATGAAGAATTGGAAATCTCTCCGGTATAGTTTGAGTGTTTAAACGCCTATAATCTCCAGATGGCCTCCAATCAGAAGGTTACGTGATCAAATCACGTCCGGGTCACCACTTGTACGGTCTACTGATTAATTATGTAGATGACCAACTCGATGTCTATAAACAAAATCTTTATTAACATAACAAAAGCGACGTCGGTATCTAAAACAAAACAAGGAAAAATTCGAAACTTGAAACTGAATTATTTCACAACTGCGCATTTATTTTTAGTCACGTTCAACTCGACCTCGTCAGTTCACTTCTCTGTCTGAAGTCTTGACCGCAGCGCCACACTTTCCTTTAAATATTGATAATTTGGCACAAACTTTCTAGCAGCATCTGTAAACATAATAGACGATGGGTATTTTGTATTTATGGTAATCGATCTGCAATAAGCATCGACAAGTTCTGTCTGCAAGACTCTTGATAAAGTCATCTTTTTTTTAATGCCTCATTTAAAGAGCTAGAGAAATGAACACTATGAAGAACTTCCAAACCTGAATTTGATTCAACAGAACTAGAAAGTTAATTCAATTAACCTGAATTTTGAAAGCTCGATAATTCACACAAGTCAAAAGTATTTGCTACTTGTAAATCTTGGAAAAGAACATCTTAGGAATTACTTTACTTTTGACAAGATGATCATTCCACATATAATATAGAAGGTAAATGTAAGATTATTCTATACTTGCATCATGGAATTAGTTCATCATCTTGTAAATATATCAATATACTCACCCCAGGATTCATTGTAAGACTGAATAATTATTGAAGTAGAGCTATCAAGTGAGAATTTTGAACAGGCTGTCTAGAAGAAAAAAAAATGTTTAATTAATTAAACAGCTCTCTTTGCACTACAAGCATCAAGATTAGTCAATTTACAAAATAGGTAATAATATTTTTAAAGGAAATTGGTAAAATACACTTTCTTGTAGCGGTGTTGTATTTATTTTAAATTTAAAATTGATCATTTAGTTAAAAACAAACGTATTTGCATAAAACACGAGAAAAAATTAATTACGTTACAGAATAAATCTAATTTAGTAAATAGACTAAAAAGTGATGCATTAGTAATTAATTTATATTTTTAACCCCAAAAGCTGAATGCGCTTGACATGGACATACCCACTGTAGCTCAACAACTATGCATCCACAACAACCCCATTCGAGTCATTTGATTATGCTTAAGTCTAATAAAAGTTAATTAAAAAAAGTTTACAGCAAAAATGAATATCCAAATATGTAATATATTATATCTTTTATTATTTAAAATAATGAATAAAAATATTATAATCTAGTAATTTAATCAGGCCAAAGATAAAATTATTCAGTCTGCCGCATATTCGGCTAAGACGAATAATTAGGAATCCGGCTAATTATTTGACCTAGATGTCCTGAATTTCCAAATAATTTTCTTTTTTCCATTAATAATGAATTAAAAGAACTGATGCAAAAAATTGAATTATCAGTTTTTAATACTTTGCATAAATATATTAAGTAATGAAATTTATTACTATTATAAAACCAAGATATTTTTTCAGATATTATATTTCAAACAACAAATTATAGGTTTTAATGAAAAATAATGGAATAGTGAGAGAAATGCTTAATATCTAGTTATATTTTCTTCTAAATTAAACAATTCTACATATATTAATTTTAAACCTCTAATCAAAAAATGGTAAAGGAAAGGTAATAAAATGCTCACCATTAGTAATTCTTAATAATTCGGATTTTTAAAATAAATTTCTTTAATTGTCACTAATAATATAAATTATACTTTAGTCAAAAATTTGCAATAATGATTTATACTTGTATAGTAGGTAAAGGTATTGTGATCATGATCAGTGATATGTTATTGAAGCACTGTGTATGTACAGATCGTAAAAATGTTTTTTAAAAATTAAGCAACTATTTCTATGTTAAATAGTTAAATTAGCTTACCTTTTAATTAGCACTTTCTCATTGCTCATAAACTGTTTTATTAATATCTTGCAATGCAATTTCCTTTCAATGATTAGTGGCCATATGAATTTGAGTTTTGGCTATTTTTAAAGTAACAAAGTATCGTTTTACTGTATTCAATTAAGTATTATTAATCTTTTCTCCTATCTTGTCCTTTACAATAAGAAATACTATATTAAAAAGATTTTAAAATTGATATATAAAGATTAAAATTTTAAGAACATATGCAGTTCAAAAACCCCCAACATTCTTTACAAAATAAAAGCACAGTATATACACAGTATATATGTTATAAAAATGCCCTTTATGTCTTTCAATATACGAGAACCATAAATTTGAGAAATAAACTGATAAAGTAAAACACTTTATATGAAATTTTACGCAGCGTTCACGTTTTAATAAATAAATAAATTTTAAAGAAAAATATATTACAAATAATACATTTTTTAATTCACTGAAAGACGTTGGAAGCGAGTATAAGAAATTTCTTTTTTCATAAGATACTAAAATGCTGTTTGATAAAGCCATGCTAAAAATATTAAAAGAAGTGGGGACTAAAAAATTAAATTAAAAGTTTTCAATCTAGCATTTAGATCATAAAACGAGAAAGCTTCTATTTTTACAAAATACAAACTTATAGCGTGAATGTATGTTATAGTATTGAAATTGTAACTTCTAGGCCTACTTTTAGACCAAGTTAACTTCACAGCATTGATATAGAAGAGATAATTGCTAAGGTAGTCGGTACATAGAACTATTGAAATTAAAGTGCTGCATGTTATCTAGTGCCATATTACCCTACTCGGCTTCTCAATCTATCATACCTGTATTCCACATAAATCAGAAGTACTCCGTTGAGCGTAACTGGTGACGAAGTCAAAGAAAAACTACTCGATAACTAAATAACAAATTTAATGAAACAATAATTAAATTAAAATACTAAATCATAAAATCATTATAGAGCTAGCTATCAAAATGATACAAAAGAGGAAGACCAGAGAATGAACTGTAGCACTCAGTCCTTAAATACTGTAACATGCTCGTCGCTATTAGTCGATGGGTGACATCACAAAGAGGGCGGATCCAATCTGCATGTAATTACAATTCAGGATAATGCCAGATGCCGCGATGATGCCACAAATTTTTTATCGAAAAACTGATATACCAGAATCAAACATACAACTACACTTGCTAACACTTCCAAGGAAAAAATAACAGCACATGTTAATTTCTAGGCAAATTAAGAACAAGATTCTTACAGGACCTATGTAAGACTTAAAATATTTTATATTCTGACACGAAACACCATCAAAAGTAAGAAATATAAGCTGGTTATTCAAGTATACTAGAAAATAAAGACCATACCTATAAGACATATATGCATATTGTATAAAATATAGTTAAAGAAGAATGTTGTGAAAATAAAACAAAAATAATAATATTGTCAAGATATATGTGTGTGTGTGTGTAATTAAATAAATTTTATTACAAAATCTAAAAAAATCAATCCTTAAGATTTAGTAGCTCCGACAAGTTCTAAACTGAAATCAATAAAAAATTATTTAAATAGTAAAAATAAAACTTAGAACCACAAGAGTGAAAATAAATATTCTCATACAAGAACGCACTAATCCGTTGTAACTCAGACTGTGCCAATTTTATTAGAGGCGGTTATGTCTACTGCGGTAGTTTATTAGAATTTTTTTCCGATTCCGTGTGCACCTTATTGTCTGCCCTCTCGAATTTAAAACTTCAATCCGCTAGCGGCAACTCAAACGTTGTCGCAAAATTTCTGAAAAAACAAATTGAACTATTGCTCTTTGCAATTTTTTAATTTTGTAAGTTTAATAAAAACAAGCAGTACAATTTTCTATAGTTTATTTACCTTCAAAAGAATATAATTAACTTTTTATGAAATACACATTAAAGTTAGAAAACAAATAGTTAAAAAATTGTGTCACATGTCCAGTTAAGAAAATGGTTTACCAGATTAATCCTCTAGATGTCCGAATTGGAACATTAATTTCTGTAAGCAAAATTAAAGCCAAAATATTGTTTCATTCTCAAATTTACACCAGCACACAATTCAAGATCCCAAGTATGACATTTTACGAACTGCAGCAGTTCTTATTTGTTTCCTCACATATGATAAAAAGAACTTCATAAAATTCTTTTCGAACCAACATTTGATGTATTTAAAGTTTTTAAAAAAATTTGGCTCGTTTCATTTCCAATTTATGAAGGTCACTGATGGTGATAATTGCTTTCTGACCTGTTCTTCTAGTTCAAGATAATAACACCATTGATTTAAACTGTCTAATTTAGACAACTGTTAGTGGTGAAATCTAAGCACATTTTAGTTGAGGGGGCATATGACTGTTAAACCTCGAAAAGTTTCGGTTTTATGAAAAAAAATATATTATTTCCCTGTCTTTTCTAAAGAATTTAAAATAACCGTGTTAAAAAATTTCCATAATTATGAAAGTTATGAAGGAAAATGTATCAGCTATTCAACGTAAACATTGAACATGGCCATATCTTTCAAGCGCTATGTCTCAAAATGTGCTATTTTGATATTGTGCGCACGATATCAAAAGAACCATTGAATATTTTTTCATAAAAGTTGTACTGAATATGTATTGTGCAATGTTCTACAAATTGTACCAGAGTTTTGTACATATTTTCACCAAAGAAATGTTTTGGGTGTTTAGAAAAGTTGAAGTTTTAACAATTTTTAAAATTTTTATTTTAAATTTGTATATAAAATAGAAATTAAATTTAAATGTTAATAAATTGATGTTCGGTTCTTAGATATCCAAAATGTTGTGTTCGGATAAATGTTTTATCCGTAATCATGCGAGCAAGGTGACTATCCAATTTTTTTTTCCAAAAACAATACCCATATTTATTAATCTCTCAAATAAATACATATCAATATTAATATTTGAAATTGTGTGTACAATAACATAAAGAACAGATATTTTTCTAGGAAAAAGTTTGTTTTTGAAATATTTTGTTTTAGAGATATAATGTACAAAATTTAACAGTTTTTTCCCCATTCTTCGGAAGTTTAAAGGCCGTATGTCCCCTTAATAGAAAAAAAAGCATACACTACCTTTATCGTAAAATTGGTTTCATAAAGTTATTATATGAAAATGTAGCAAAACAATTTTCCTGACTAAAGATATTATAATATATTTTATTACTTAATTTGAAACAGCGTAAGGGTTTTAGTTTTCTGTTAAAATATTTGATTAATAGTATCTATATATTAGTCCTCTATGATACTTAGGCTCTTCTCTTAAAAATAATTTCATAACACGCATTTACATTGATACATATAATTTACCTATTTCAAAGCCGAAATATTTTATAGAATACAAGTTTTGATATCGGTCCAGTCTAGGAGCTAGTCCAAATTTCACAACTACCTAATAATTTTCTAGCGAACATTGCGTTGTCTTCAAACTGGTCAAAAACACAACCAGGTTCAAGATAAATACTCAGTAATATCCTCATTATTAAGAATAACCGAAATAGTCAGACAAATTTCTAAGATATCCTGTTTCGAGAGGAACACCAAAAGATCAAAGGATTATCAAAATTCTAAAGAATTAAAGAAAAAAATTTACTTTCATTACTTTGTGATTGTAATTGAAGATAATACAGTATATGAAACAATAAAAAAAAAGAGACAAAAATGACGAATTAAAAATGATGGGCAATTTTATCAGAACACAATGCCTAAACATATATACAAATAGATATTACCTGGATTTTTGACAACATCGAATATATCCATTTCCTCTTCAAAATAAGATTGATGAAAAATCCTAGACTGAAATCATGTCAAAAAAATTGCAAAGAATATTCCTTTTCATTATTCAGATTCTGTGGTGATAGTAAATAAAGTTCTAATAAGCACTTAGACACTGCTACAACGTAGCATAATAATGCTAAAAATTAATATAAGGGCAGAAAATATATAAAAACTACATAAAACAAATCTCCGATCGTAGGACGTTTTCAGCAATATCTATGATATATCAAGTTTTGCATCGTAGCAAAATAATAAACAAAGGACTTCATATTCTTCGGAATTACTTGCATTGGAAATTTCATACCTTCTTCTTCAGTA
Organism: Araneus ventricosus; assembly: GCA_013235015.1. Taxonomy (NCBI): domain Eukaryota; kingdom Metazoa; phylum Arthropoda; class Arachnida; order Araneae; family Araneidae; genus Araneus; species Araneus ventricosus. Next base: position 905 of record BGPR01007100.1, on the reverse strand, counting down.
TATTCTTTACATTTAAATCAATCATGTATGTCAAATGAAAATATATATTTTATTATAAATTATTTCTTTCAATGTTTGACTTTGAACAGATGCTTGATATTTTCATTTTGAGGATCTCAAGATATATGCAGCAAAACGACAGATTTGGGTAAATACCAATAAAATTTTTCATCAATTCATCATAAAATGAGAAATAATCATCTTTTAAAAACACACATGCATCACTATTACCATACCACCTGTGTCTGAGAATACCAAATAAACATAAAAATGGGGGATACAAATAATAATTTAAAAATCGGATGTCTTATCCTATTTGTAATACAAGAGATGGAGATAATTTATTGCGTTTTCTAATTTACGATACAAAATAAACTGCAGATGCATTTTTATTGCGGAGTTTTCTATATAAGTCGAACAAAATCTTTAAATGATACACTGGACCCGAACAAGTCACAGCTTTACAATGAAAGCCATATTCGCTCTCTTCGTGATCGTTGCCATCATTGGAATGGGTAAGAGATAATTTTTTTTCAAATTGACTAATTGACTACAAAACTAATTCAAATGATAGAAATGTCCTTAAAAATATATTCCGGTGCTATTTCCAATATTTCATTTTTTTGGTATATCAAATATTTATGAAAATAATACGCAATTCTCGTACCTACATTAACATCCATTGTAAATAAGTTTCGAAATTTAAAGTCATACCTAAATTCGGAGAACAGTAAAAGAAATCTTAAAACAGTAATTTCTGTTTAAGGGTTTGAGGTATCTAAATTATTAAAAGCTGATTTGTTTGGAAACATTTTTAGACATAATTCTTAAATGTTTGATAATCTCTGTAAATTGTGGTATCCGTCACGGGACATGCTTGAAGGGAAAGGCGCTCAAAATGATTT